>CM076576.1:338604759-338823108 GCA_034641835.2 Pinus albicaulis
TGCCCATTTTAGACCTCAAAATTCCCCTAATGATATACCTAACCTGGCATGCTCTATGAAAAGATACTAGATAATCCAAGACCTTCGAAAATTGTTCCTTCCACTCTTAGTGAAGAATCTCATGTTGCTAATGGCATCGTTGGTTCTGCGAGTTCGCAGAAAGCCTATTAGGGGAATTTTGAGGTTTAAAATGGGCCTCCTAAGGAAAATGTACAATAAAAATTTATTTTATGAGAAACAATCACATTTTAGGTGATGACATCATTCCTAATGGTTGAGGTGGCATTTCTTGAGTTAAAGGTACTTACTTGTCACATTCTCAATGGTGGATAAAAATTCATGGTTAACCATGGTAGTGCTATAAGCATTTTTAAAGTCAAAGTAAAGTACTCATAATCAATGTCATTTCACACTTCTTGAATAAAAATATATTATTTTCATTTCATATTTCTTGAAAGAAACAATGCATATCCCTATACATTTATTATATTATATTATATTATTTTTATATAGTATATTAATTACATGTTATTATACAATTTAATAGTATAAATTTTAATTAATAGCATATAATATAATTAAGAATTTATAAACTTATATTTATATTTTATTTTAAGTTATTTAAGTACAAAGGACAAATGCATTAGTTGTTCAATGATAATGACTTTTTTTTGAAAAGTTCATTCTTATTTATAGTCACATCAATACAAATTTTATTTTTTTTGGTACAACTTTTGAATTAAATTTAACTATGGTTACATGGATTGTGGTGCAAAAAGTGAATTGAAAATTCATAAATATTATTTTATTGGTTTAGCTATTATTTTATTATTTTCTTAGGAGGCCCATTTTAGACCTCAAAATTTCCCTAATCAGTGAGCGAACCATATGGTGTTGCTCACACTTTTTCTACCCAAAAATCTTCCTATAATCCTCCTGCGACTTCTTCTTCTGAGATAAACATCATTTCATATCATAAAGGAAAATTTCAACAACAACTAGGAAGTAATAAGCAAGGAAAAGGAAAAAAGAAGAAAGAGTCCTCACCACAGGATAAACAAAAAAATAAGTCCTCTGATGAGAAATGAAAGCCTCTCTACCCATGCTTTATTTGCAACGAGGAGCACTTTACTCATGACTATCCTCATTGTGTGGAAGTGAACCAGTTTCTAAATCCTCCACTCCCGCCATGTTGACCAACTTGTTTCCCAATCAAGAGACCCATATGGTTGCTCGGGACCCATGTTCCTCTAACATGGTTTTAATTCTTTCCTCCATGAAGCATAAATATGATATTATGGTGTCTACTCAGAACAAGGACTATGGAAATGTGAATCTCCCGAACGGTCAGGCTACTGATCAACCTGCCAGTTTGGCATCACCTCCATCTGATCCTCCTCCACCTTCGATCCCTACAGAGTTAACTATTAAGCCTCCGAAGTGTGTTATTCATAAGTATGCTTTCAACCCTCATGTTAGGGATACTAAAAATTACAACATAGTTGAGGACTTGGCAGCCCCCAATAGCTATGTCAATCCCCAAGGTGTTGCAAAACTGCCCCGCCCAGAAAAAGGCTTTTGCTTTTAGCTATCGGATGTCTGGATCCTTTAGATTCCAACCTAGTTGTTTTTAATCATGAAATGTATTCCCCTTGACTTTCAAATGAATTGGCCTTTGTGATCCATGTTGTCATTCATGGTAAGAATGTTCATCGTTCTATTGTGGACAAGGGAGCCATGACCTGTATCATTTTTATGTCTTGTTGGAAGGTGATTGGTTCTACTCAGGTGAGTCAGTCATCCACCACATTGAAATATTTTGATGGAAGAACGTATAAGCCTTGTAACACATATTTCATTAAATTTGAAATTAAATAGTGGATCTAAAATTTTAAAATGACCAAAAAAATCAATTTTAGTGATGTACTTGTAAAAAATAATTCCAGATTTAATGAAATATGTGTTTTGTGGTATTTTGAATTCCTTACAAGTGGAATTAGGGGGAACGAATATATCTATAGAACTAGAAGTTATCAATGAACCTCCTTATTATAATCTGCTATTTGGTCGCACATGGGTTTATGCCATGGTCACAGACATTTCAGCTTATTTCTGTACGGTTTCCTTTCCTCATAATGGCAGGATTGTGGCCATCGGCCAACTTACCTTTTTTGCCTCTGATTCCCATGTTACTGGAAGTGTCCCAATTGTAGGAGAAGCTCTACACTCTTAACAACATGTCGAGGTTGGACTGTTTAAGGACTCCTCACTCGTGGGGACCTTTTCGCTTCCTCCTCCTCCTCTTCTCGAAAAATCATATTCAATTTCTTATATCAGCATGATCTCGTCCTCTACTATCCAGACTGATTCATGGATAATAGCAGACGAAACTGACATCAATAGTTTTAGTGACTGAATGTCGCTTAGCCCTATTGAACTTGATTATGAAGCTATCTATTCAGCTTGTGTGGCTCATACTTTTACCTTGATCAATTGGGCTAATCAAACATATAATTATGACACATCTATTTATCCATTCTCTCATGTATTTTATACCAACAAGAGCATCATGGAAATCATGATTCCGGATGATGCATTGTGGGAATATCATCACCATCGTTCCTCCTTATTAAAATTGTATTGAGGGTCATCTCAGTGATGTTTATCTAATGAATTTTATTGGATCCTTTACGAATTTCGTTTATATCCATGAAATCAATTCCTAGAAGAATATATCGAATATATAAGAGATGATATCTCTTGACATTTCTGTAAAGCCAAATATTGTAAAAAATATACACATTGGTGTGTCTTTCTCTCCATCCGATATTGAGACCTATAAATTATTTTTTTTCAGGAGTTTCATGATTTAATTTCCTTAACCTATGAGGAGATGCCATGTATTGACCCAAATATAGTAGTGCATGAAATTAAAATGTATCTTGAAGCTAATTTGATAAAATAGTCTCGAAATGCCTCTGTCTGGTCCATCCAAAGAAGTTTGATGCGATTAAGAGTAAATTTTAAAAACTTCTTTGTGTTGGTTTCATCTACCCCTCTCCTCTCATTTATTGGGTGTTAACATCATCCATGTCATGAAGTAACAAGTGAATATCCAAGTATGCATCGATTATCGGGATGTGAATCGTGCTTGTCCTAAGGACAACTACCCGACTCTATTCATCAAATAGATTGTTGATGACTGCGTTGGTTGTGAAATATATTATTTAATGGATGGCTTCTATGGATATAATCAAAGCAACATTCTCCTAGCAGATAAACCTAAGACTGCATTTATTTGTCCCTTGGGTACTTTTTCCTACCAAAAACTCCCATTTGTCTGAAGAATTTTGGGTCCACGTTTCAGTAGGCCATGGATTATGCTTTTCACGATATTAAACACATCATAAAACCCTATTTAGACAATCTCCTTTCTCATTCAAAGCATTAGTTTTATCACCCGATGCATCTTAGGGCCATTTTCCTACATTGTAGATATTATAATATTCGATTGAATCCACACATTGATGTGTGTTATGCGCTAGTTCTATATGGCTTCTAGGTTTTTTTATTTCAAAACAAGGAATTTAGATTGATCCTTTGAAAGTACAGGAAATAGTCGACCTTCCTGCACCTTCTTCACTCGTTCAAATTTAACTAATTCAAGGGAAAGCTAACTTCCTGCGATGGTTCGCCCCTAATTATGTCGAGTTTCCTAAGGGATTCACTTTCCTTCTTAAGAAAGGGGCCCCTTTCCATTGGGATAATGTATCTCAGAAAGTGTTTGATGCCTTGAAATATGTATTGGTTCGAGATCTCTTTTGTATCCCCCTGACTACCAGTGCAACTATTTCCTCTATCTTGCTACTGCCATTTCTACTATAGAAATGGTATTGGTCAAGAGGACCATGTAGGAATTAGGGTATTTTGAGGTCTAAAATGGGATTCCTAAGAAAAATGTACAACCAAAATAAAATTTATAACAACCAATATGATTCAATATGATGATGTCAATCATGGGGGATGACTCACCATTTTTGGAGTAAAAAGGTAAAAATAATAATAAATAATAAAACTACTTTTTCAACTCGTATTTTCAACTTATCTCCCTAAGGTTTTACTCAAATTTTGAACGGGAGTATTTTTTGGATGAAAAATTATATTCCTCATCCAAGGCGTACCCATGTTGCATACTTTTGATGGACCCCACTACATGAAAATGAGAAATACATGAAAAAATGTGATTGCAATCACATTTTTCATGTATTTCTCATTTTTCATGTAGCAAGGTCTATCGAAAGTATGAAACATGGGTACTCTTTGGATGAGGAATCAAATTATGCATCCAAAGAGTGTTGCTGCTTGAAATTTGAGTAAACTCATAGGGAGATAAGTTGAAAATACGAGTTGAAAAAATGGTTTTTTATTTTTTCCTTTTAAAATTTGATGATGTAATCTAGTCTTATTTTATAATTTCCACTATTATTTAAAATTTCCTTAAGAGGCACATTTTAGACATCAAAATTTCCCTAATGGATAGAACATCTCATATATTACTTGAGTCACAATCTCAATGATATCGAGATAAAGTATACTCATGTAGAAAAGTTGGCTTTGGCGGTCATTCAAGCCGTCCAAAGGTTTCTCCATTACATATTGCTCAAGAAAACTATGGTTATTTCAGATTGCGACCCTATGACATGCATTTTGTCACGTCAATTGCTAGGAGGGAATACTTTAAATGGATCTTCATCCTACAAGGGTTTAACTTGGAATTCATCAAGTCCAAGTCAAAGAAATCCTTGGTTTTCATTGAGATTATGTGCGACCTTCCTTCCCCTAATTCTGAATTGAAATTTGATGATTATAACCCTAACGAGTTTTTTTTTTCTGATTTCATCATCCGACCCATGGTATGGAGACATTTTGATTTATCTCTAGACCTATAATTTATGGTCTGATAGCTCTCGCTCTGAGGAGCGATATATTTGATACCAAGCCAAAGAATACATCATTGTTGGTGACACTCTTTATCAATGTGGTATCGATACGATTCTACGAAGTTTCTTCACACATGAGGAGGTCGAAAAAGTCCTTAATGAATGACACTCAGGGGAATGTAGCGGTCATTTATCTAGCTATGCTACCGCATAGAATATCTTACACGCTGGTTAATTATGGCCCGTTGTTTCTTGAGACTATTACCCTAGGTCACCCGGTCCACTCAGCCCCAAGCATCCGCCAAATCAGTGGCTCGGGCCTCTGAGGCAGCCAACTGCTCTACGATCTCTGCCATGTGGGCCTCTGCCACCTCGGCGTGAGTGATAGATGCAACACACTCAACAGTAGCCAAATTTCTACCCTCTCTAGATGGTCTAGTATCATCATCGGGAATTGCACCCTGGGGCTACACCGGACCTCCTCCCTTACCTCTTGGCTGGGGGTGGAGCTCTTCAAACCCTCTGATTCGCTTGTTGCCCTACCAACCGAGCTATAGGACGCCCAACCTCACAAACATCTGCAAGAGTAACAAAACTATGTCAGTATCATCATAATACACATATAAATCATAAATACTCAAAAAATGCAGAATAAAACACAAAAATCATACCTGCTAGTCCTCAAGCATATCCAATAGGAAGACCCATATCTAGGTCTCCTCGGAAATTGATCCTAATGCATGGATAAGGGAGGAACATCTGAGGATTGGCCTCAAACCATGGCTCGGTGGTTGCATTAGGGGAATTTTGAGGTCTAAAATGGGCCTCCTAAGGAAATTATAAAATACTAATGGAAATAATAAAATAAGATTTGATTACATCATCAAATTTTAGAGGGAAAAAAGGAAAAACTAGTTTTTTAACTTGTATTTTCAACTTATCTCCCTATGGGTTTACTCAAAATTCTGAGTGCAAATAATCGTTTGATGCATAATTTTATTTCCCATCCAAGGAGTACCCATGTTGCATAATTTTGATGGACACTGCTACATGAAAAATGAGAAACACATGAAAAACGTGATTGTAAACACATTTTTTCATGTATTTCTTATTTTTCTTGTAGCAGGGTCCATCAAAAGAATGCAACATGGGTAATACTTGGATGAGTAATTAAATTTTGCATCCAAAAAGTAATCCCACTCGAACTTTGAGTAAAAAATTAGGGAGATAAGTTGAAAATACGAGTTGAAAAAGTAGTTTTATTATTTTATTATTTTATTATTTTTTTTTACTTTTTTACTCAAAAAATGGTGAATCATCCCCCATGGTTGACATCATCATATTTAATCCTATTGGTTCTTATAAATTTTATTTTTGTTGTTCATTTTTCTTAGGAGGCCCATTTTAGACCTCAAAATTCCCCTAATGGCATTCCAGTAACACCCCACCGCACCTCCCCCACTGCGAGGCATCATTGGAGCCCATCTCCTCATGCGAGGGTCTCGATGACCCCCCGCAGGCACATCCACCACGGGCCGAAACAACACCACTCTCTCATACATAATGCTACAAAGGATGCTAGCATAGGTGAATAGATTAGATCCATCGTCTAACTGAGCCACCATCCCGTCATAGCAATGATGGGAAAAATCAAAGAAGTGGTTGACCCTCAGTGGGTGCAGGACAACTATCTGCGGCCTCGATGCTCTGTGTGGTGATGATGACCCCGTCAGTCCCACAATCATCGCCAGAGCACATCACTCGACCAAATCGGTCAATGATGCTATCAAAATGCACCCTTCAGTGAGAGGCACCCCGCCACAATGAATGTTTGCAAATCGCCAAAGATCGACCCTCCCAGGAAGAAGCGAATAGGGGAGTACCCCACCCTGAGGTAGGAGACTTGTCAAAAAATAAATATCCTTCTCCAGATGGATAGCCAAGTCATATCCTCATAGCACCATCACTCTACACCACGTGGTCCAGCAACGGACCAGGTAACATAGTAACCGATCCTGCGATCATAGGAGATCATTCTCAAGAAACTTGAGAAGACCCCATTGAGCCAATTACAACAAAGTATTGGCATATTGTGCTGAAACCATGTGGAGGTCAGGCTAGTGTCTCTCCCTCCACAACATCCTATCACCAAAAAAACACACATCAATGACATCAAAACACCAAAAAATTCAAAAATTCCCAAAATTTTTTCCAAAAATAACCTTGGCCTTTCAGCACGCTTGTTTATCAAATAGGCGCATTGATCGCATGCCTATAGTTTAGACAGGCGCAGAGGCCGCACACAGAAAACATTGACAGGCATGGAATTTGTGCGCAAATCCTCATCTTCGCATGGAGATTCTACGCTTGTGCCTTGATCGCCCGCGCGGTCAAGGCAAACAAATTTTCTAGGGTTCCGTACAAACCCAGTCACACTGAAAAAATTAAATGCAGGACATTATGGGCCTACCTAACTCTAGTAGTGCGAATCCAGGGTGCACATGCTGACCGCAACGGTAAGAAAATCTCAGAAACAATCTCTGACCTCTCAAACTATCAAACACTCAAATGTCACAAATGAGTTGAAATGAGCCATATTGGTCTACATGTCATCCTTTTCAAAAAATTTGAAGGACCATAACGAGAGCTCAGAGGACCCAATTGTAGAACTTAAAGAAACACAGTGATCAACACCTCATAATGCCCAAAGGAGGCTCCACACATTCACACCTCCGAAAATATAATTTTTTTCAGTTTCGACAGGTATGCCCTCTCTTATCGCATGTTCATTCAACACATATTGTCAATAATATTTGCATGAGAGATGCTTTCACTTGGGGTATTTTGTTGCAGGTGTTGTAAAACACAACAAACCATCCATTTCCTCATGCACTGAAGGTTCTACAGTAGGTATCATTTTACCCTGAACATGATAGAGTCCCAGAGAAACTCTACATATCCTGACATTGTTTCTCCACAAGAAATCAACCATAGGTTCCAAAAAACTGACCATGTTTATCATCTCTCCACCTTGCACATGATGAACATCCTAGTTGGTCAGTAGAACCTCCCCCTCCATGGTGTCCGTCACTCAAAGTAGACCATGTATCAAAAAAATATGATGCCATGGCCATACCACCTCAGTCCGGGAAGCACTTCATGCCCATTCATCCATCATGCATCAAGTCAAGTTTTACCATTTCAGGATAAAACCCCCTTTCTTGGACTACCATTTTCGCAAGAAAATCAAATATGCACCACTGCATCGCACATTTGGCCTACCATCCCCCCATCAGCATATCCCATCTGCGATATTTTCCATCTGCTTCATCATCCCCACACCGAGAACAACCAATGGGGCCCCCACCCTCAGTAAAAACACCTTCTTCACATCATCAGTGAGCAAGCATTTTCATGTTGAAGGGGCACCCGTCTCTATGTTTTGTACAATATAATCCCATTTTTTATTCTTTTGTCAAGTGTACAAAGATTTCAAATGGAGAATATCCCCCACTCAGCCATCCATTTTTCTCCCATGGCAGCAATCCCTAGTCACCCTTGGTCGGAGCATCACACCTCTCACACAAAGCCACCATGACATTCATAACCAACATATACCAACCCTGGACGTCCTACTAAATCTAGGGATTCCTTCATCAGAAATAGTTATGACTACCACCAAACTACTTTTTTTTCTCCAACCTTGGGGCACTGAACTCCCATCATCAGTTTTCAGTCATCCCTCACCATCATGCCTTTCTTAAAACTATCAAATTAGATACCATGGTCCCTTGCATCAGTAACTCTCTCATTCGGTTGAGGCTTTCTTTTTTTCAACTTCAACGCCCATTCTCCAAAAGGGAAGTTGTGCCTTGGATGGCTCCTCACCCCAACAGGGGCATCCTTGGGTAACACTGTGGGAATCATCATTTCCCATATATGTCATCGATCCTCCTAACATTCGACTACAACACAAGCTTTCATGTCAAGATGGTATCGTACGTTACAACCATTGCACTTTTCCCAAATTCATCAAAGACCTGTGCCATTATAAGCATTTATTTCAGCAATGCTTACACGAGAAGGTCCCATTCATACACCCATGCGTACAATGAGAATTTATATGCCATACCAAGATTACGCATGTGGGCACCACATTCAACCTATTGTCAAAGAAAAAATGCCCCTAAGGGTGTCAGCAATCATCGTCATCAACCAAATAAACAGATCACTATCATATCAGTGACACAGACAAAACCTTTATCGGCCAGATAGATCTGTTTAGCTAGCCAAAGCATTACGAGCATTGAACATGCCCGCCTCGTAGAAAAATTGTATTTATTGTATCATACTATTTCTTGCAGGTTTCCGACAGAACATGGTCACTCTTTGTTGAAGTTTGCAACAAGAAATAGTGAAATTGGCATCCGAAAAAAACATCCTTGATCTTAGTGAAAATTAAGCACCTACACTAGGTGGGGCCTACACAGGCTATTTTTAGGTGGATGCCTATTTATAGATGCATGAGAAAATTGTATTTGTAGATGAGGTCTATTTATAGATGTATGTGCAAGTTCTATTTATAGATTTCATGTCTATTTATATATGCCTGTCAAATATTATTATCCCTTAATATTAGTTGGACAATAAACAATAATCTATTCTCAATGAGCACCTGAAAATAGTTAAATGAAGTGGCAAATCAGTTAGCTAAATAAATTTTGAGTTAAGAGGTTGGTTGGTGAGACATGAAAGTGGACTTAGTTGTAACTGAGTGATTCGAAGTTGTAACAGAGTTGGAAGTGTAGTTATGAAATTTGTAAAGTAGTTTAACTCAGTTAAGTGAGTTAAACTCGGTTGTGCTAGTTGTAACTGAAGATACACTAGTGAGAGATCAAGTGAATTAATTATTAATTAATTCAGAACCAGTGGTCTCAAATGAAACTTAATATTTACTACTATTAACTACATGCATGTTAGATCTAGTGGAGGCCCAGTTGAGATGTAGGTGAAAGGGACAAATTGACTATCAGTTGTGACATTATCAGTTCAACACATGAAACCACACACACATTGGATGTGCCTATGAGGATCGCACAGTCAAGGCAGGTAAGAATCATTCATTCAGAGGTTCTTTACCATCAGGGATTGCGCAGTGGAGGCAACCTATGTGGAGACAGTAAATTGGCTAAGGAACTTGTCAATTTTTGTATGACAGTGTGAGACAGTTAGCTATTGTACAGAGAGCTCTTATATTGGAGATTTGTATGTAATGGTTTCATGATCCATGATATAATAAATAATAGAAGATAGTGTGCTTTTAGCTTTATGCTTTCCCAATAAATTATCTGTGTTATGTGCGATTGATTTTTCTTCATGATATTGCTATTAGTAATTGTGTTTTAAATTTCACAAAGATTTTGCAGAAGCGATTCTGTATTTAATAGTGGCATATAATTTTTAGATCAGGTATATCTAGGAAATACATATTTTGTATTAAATTTCTACACTCTTTTACCCACTGTAAGGGGTCTCTAACCTTGGGATGCACGCAGATCTCTCTCTCTCTCGACACAGGTTACACAGAAAAGAAACTATAATGTATTTCGGCTATACAGTTCTTCCTAAACCTCACACATTAGGGGGAAACTGTTATCACTGGAAAATCAGACAAGAAAAATGACATTATGAAATGTCAAGAAGAAGGATTTACAGGGCTGAGAAACATTAGAGAATCTGGAAAATTTAAAAATCTCTAAGGTCGAAAGGAAAAATGTCAAATTGCACACTAAAGACACATGCAAAATTCACTTTGCACACTTTTTTATTTAATAGGTGCACTGGTATGCACGACTTTCCCTCAAAAATCCACGCGGTCATTGGAGTGGTGGAAGTAACCATCCAAGACCACTTGACACATTTCAGGAGAAGATCCTCCACTTGAGGCCGCCCAAGGACAGCCACCTAGAGCCACCTTGAGAACTCAAGTGTGCACACAATGGAATCAACCCCCACTCTTGGGTCACTATCGACCACAAGTGTACCAAGAGAGGGAAGAAGGATTTGAATTTTCCTATAAATCTCCACCATGAGAAGAAAAAAAGGAGAATGCATTGTTATGCTCACCAAATTTCCCATTTTTCTCCAGGTAAATCCCCTCTATGGATAGAGGTGATCCCTCTAGCCCTAGGGTGGGTCTAGGACTACGGGAACATAATAACATCTACCTTCCTAGAATGTAAATGAAATTCAGAGCAAGGAAGATGACCTACCTTGTCTTGATGCTATGTTGTTGTCTTTCATCGAAGTTTATTGATCTTTCGCTCTTCCCAAGCTCAATGCACACTGCTACCAATGTTCGATTACTTATACAGACAGTCAAGACACCACTGTTAGCCACCTATAAGATTTTTTATAGCAAAAGGTGGCTAAGACTTTTTGAGCCTTCAAAGAACAAATTTTTATTGCTAAAAATTGTTGGCTCTTGAAGACTCTTGAAGGCCTCATGCCTCTGTCTCAAAATCTTCATTGCTTTTGCCATTTTATACTCAGAAATTCTGCTAATTTCATGAGAAAATACTGTTGAAAAACCATCATTTTCCCCCCTCTCCCACTCAAAAATAACCTTCATTTTCTTCCACTTTTTCTCCATAAAACTCCTCCATTTTCATTATTCCTCTTCTTCCATTCATGAAAATCTTCTTTACATAGTTTAAAACTCCTTTTTAAACTATGTCGAAGCCCTCAAATTCCTTTGAAAACCATCGAAAATCATAAAAAATACACATTTTTGTATTGTAGACATAAGCCCCTTAGGGCTAAGTCCTAAACCACTTCCCCATCATGCGACTTGGTGCTAGAGCTAGGCGCTAAACCCATATGGTGCTTATCGGCATCGGAACTTTTGGTGAGCGCATATGTTTTGTTACATAAAAACCCCCGATGCGATTAACTCCCTTTGTTATAACTCTAGATCTCATGTTTCCTTTATGAAAAACCAAAAGTTATAGTACTGAGCGCTTATCGCATCGGAAACTTTCGATGGCGCGTAAGTCTTGTGTTACGTATAAACTCTGATGCCGATTGGCCCTTTGTATAAACCTCGGCCCCTCCGTTTTATACTCCATATAAATTTTCACCCAGGACCAAGTGCTAAAACCTTTCGGCGCTAATCACATTGCAAAAATCCAAAGCACGCAAGTCTGTTACCATGTTTTAAAAAGTTCCGATGCGATTAGACCTCTAGTCATAAACCCCGATTATATTATTTTTCATATAAACCATGGGCCCGGCTTCCGCACTTAAAACCTTGTAATATTTCTTCCCCAACGTTCTTTTTTCTTTGTAAAACCCAAAAACCCATTTATCCAAACTTTTGATCCAATATGCTAAAGTCACGTGTTGATATAAAATGGTTAGATCAAAAAGACCCGACGTGCAATCGCATCAGAGAAAATCAAATGGGTTGATTAAAAGACTGGGCCTGAAGCTCCGATTGCGATTGGCCCTTGTTATATAAAGCCCCGGGCCCATGGTATTCCATACATCTAGCGGACCCGCAATCGGGCGCCAGTCACTTCATATATATATATATATATATTTTCCACCCCG
The DNA here is from genome assembly GCA_034641835.2 of Pinus albicaulis. Lineage (NCBI taxonomy): Eukaryota > Viridiplantae > Streptophyta > Pinopsida > Pinales > Pinaceae > Pinus > Pinus albicaulis. The sequence goes on from CM076576.1 coordinate 338,617,311, forward strand.
ATCCACTAAAAAATTACCGAGGGTTTCCTCCAGTGCAAAATTGAAAATATATTGACCGTTGATCTAAGGCTGATCAACGGCCCACGCAAAATTGCATCCAAAAGTTTCAATCGCATCGAAAAATTTTCATCGGGCGCATTGTTTTTACCACCCCCGATTGCCGATCCCCGATTGGTTGTCTGCCGTTGATTTCCTCCTCGCCTTTCCGTGATCCAACGGTCCTCGTTCCCTTCGACCAAAAGTCTTACCTCCGCTTCAAAACCCTTCGATTCCCTCCCCCCGTCGATCTGATCTTTAGATCGACGGCCAGCGCTGAATCACATCGCATTTTTCAATCAGTGCATTTGCTTGCCACCCCCGATTGCGATCCTCTGATGGGATCTGGACCGTCGACGTGTCCAGATCAGACGGTCCAAAATCACTCCATCTTATCCTTCCCTCGCTCTCCTTTTTTATCTCTTCTACGCAGATCTCCACCGTTGGATGTTGCCATCCAACGGCTACGCTCCTCCCACGCCTTCTGAAGCAACTTTTCCCCAATTACGCAGGATTTTATAATATTTTCTGTGTTTTGCAGGTATTTGATGGGTTTTCCATTATTCAAAGGCCGAAGGCCTGGGTTGAAGATTCCTGTGCCTTCGATTTATCAAAGGGAACCATTGACGAGCTCTACTCCATGTCTCATCATTGCTTCATGAGGCAGTGATGCCATACGAGCCCAGCGTGGCCCTGCACATCGACAAGACACTGTGTTAAGAAAATTACGATTTAAAGAGTATCAGTGTTGACAACAGAGCACAGCAAAACTGAAGATGGAAGAAAGATTTGGGGAATTACGGCTAAGAATGATTATCAAAAGCCTAATTCCCTGAATTTTAACACAATTAAAGGAACATCATAAGTGTTTAACAGACAGAAAGGCCTCCACCGCCGCATTTGAGGCGAATTGATTCCTCCCAGCTACCATAAGTGCCACCTGTGCCTCAAACCGTTCAAACAGAGGCTGAAGTTATGGATCCAACGAAGATATTTTCCTCAGCGCAGCCAAATATTTAATTCTGCCAGAGAATTCAATGCAAAAAATATCTGCAGAGTTACTCCAACATAATGCAGAGCCTCAAAAGTCAACAAAAGCTCCCACCGAGCTTAATCTCAAATGAAAAATAGTTAATACAGACAGACCACCTGTAAAATTCTCCATCGAGCCCCTCAAAGGCCGAGAAGTCTTGAATTTGTATTAATTGTTCTGAGAGATCTTTTATCAGATCTCACCTCCTCATTCTTCTATAAATACCTCTGTAGAAGATGAGAAACTGTTGGTTGCAGAACTTTGAAATACATTTGAGCTTAAAATTATGATTGTAAATAGTGTTCACTGGCCCTTGGAGCTTTGCTTGTGATAGATTAGTTAGGCTGAATAGTGAAGATGATTGCTGAACTGAAACATTGGACTTGAAGACTGTAACCGGTTTGACATCAATAACAAGCTATTTCTTGGGATCTTGGTCTATATCATTGGTGAAGTGCCCCTCTCTTTGTTATTTTTTTCCTTCTATGTATGTCATATTGTTCACTATTCTCTGATAAAGAACAACATTTATAGAGTTAGGACCTACTGTACATCAGTAACATTCTCTGATTGAAAAGCTTTATCTCAATTTTTTCCTCCAATTTGTTTATTTAAGAATGATTTAATACAGTTTAAGCAGTTAGGAATGCTGGAGTTCCCTCGTCCTACTGTTTGCTTTAAACATTGTTCTTGAAAGTTATTTTCCTTATTTTCTTATTAAAGTTAGACTAGAAAGTGATGGTTTGCCCTGTTTCTAGCTTCTATTCTCCAAAAGCAGATTCTGAAAGTTTCCCTTGGTGTTGACTGAAAGAAGACTAGTTTTAAAAGCACTTTATCTGATCTTAAGTTACACTTTGTCTTCTCTCATATGTTTTCACACTTTCTGAAGGTAATTATGCAGATTACTGGATTGTTTGGCAATTAAGCTGCTTTAATACAACTTGCCCAAGAAGTCTATGGTTAGCCCTGTTCTTGGTTGGTTTTAAATAGTTACTTAAAAGGCTTTTATTTTTTGGACTGACTATAAATCCTTTGTGAAATTATTATCAGTTTCAACCCCTCCAACACTTTACTATTTCCATTCCATCATTTTAATCTAAATAATCTTATGATATAGATGACTTTCCCCTTGGATCACTCTTGATGTTGTTGCTCAATTAAAGCCCTGTTATGACTCCATAGCCCAATGGACTAAAAACCAGCGTTATATCTATCTTTTTAGCCATAGCTGTTCTATCCACTTGCAACTTCTCACCTTTGAAACTTTTTGCACTTACAACTTTCTCTTCAAAATAATAATCATGCTCAATCATCCAAAAAAAAACAAAACCCTTGGCCTTCATAACTAGCCTAATATCATTACCCCAAACTTCAAATACAAATCCATATTTGCACTTATTGGAGAGATCCCTCTCCGGATTCAGGAGGGCTAGATCCTAGAATCCCAAAGTTGGTTGAAACGATGTTTCTCCCTGAGATCGGACTTTGCCAATCTTGCTGATTACAGGGAGCTAACATTTCTGGCGACTCCTCTGGGGAACTACTTTTCTTAAAATAAATAATACTTGTGAGTTAAAAGCAGCCTTTTCAAGCACTACCAAGAAATGGTAATCACGATGAAACTTGTTTGAATCAGTGACAAACTAGGTAAAACCTAGGATTCTCTTAAGACTTTATCTAACCTTGAAAGATCAACTGGCTTAGCCATAAGAGTAAACTGTCTTTGTCTCATATCTGTAGCTAAGTTTTGAAACTGAGTTAGGATATTCTTAAAAACCATACAACTGAAAAATAACTCAGAAAAACCTGAAAATATTTCAGATTGGTATCCAATAAACATGGTGGTGGACCATAAAACCTTTTACCTCCTTACGGGCTAAAAATTTCCACTTGGCGACTCCACAATCCTGAACAGACCTTAAGAATACACTGGGAAGAACCCTTATCATTATAATATCTTTCAAACTCAGTCAGAAGACTGTAGGATTAAAATTGTAAAACTGACTAGTTAACCTCTTAAAGATTGTCATATCTGGTTGCACTTTTCCTGTTTTATTTGGGTCTGGAAAACATAGCATAGTGGCTCCCAGAAAGATTCACACTAGAGCCCATCCTGACCCTAACCCACCCGACATAGTTGATAACCTAGAAAGTATCTTTAGGAAGTCTCCTGGGAATAAATTATCAACTGCTTTCAGATCACCCTTGAGAGCTAATTCAGTCCTTGAAAATCTTTTAGCTCTACAACAATCACAAGTTGACTTAGTAAATCCATTTAGAACTAGGTCTCTTGGTGTTTTAGATTAGTTAGATTCTGAGTCTTCACTATCATCTCCTGAAACAAGTGAACATCCTGGTAGAAGAGAAACAACACCTCCTGATTTGCATTTCCTTCACAACCTAGGTATCTCTCATCCAAGATCAACTCAGCAGTCTATTCCTGGTCCATCCACTTTTGCTCACCCTACATCCACTATTCAAACCACTACACTTCAGCCCACTTTTCCTGTTGTTAATCCACTCCTTGTGAATCTACCCCCACCACAATCATGGCAGCATGGTATGCTCCATTAGTCCTTCCTGCACCATTAGTCAATCTTCCACAGGACTATCAGTCCAAAATTCCATTATATGATGCTAGCAATGCTACAACTGCATCACAACATGTGGATAAGATGAATGACTACTTTGACAAAAATGAAATTGATGATGATTCTATCAAGCTTAGATTATTTGCTCAGAGCTTTGGGGGAGAAGTAAGAAAATGGTTTAAAGGTTTAGCCCCCCATAGTATTAATGATCTCCAAGCCTTCCATAAAGCATTCTTAAAAAAATGGGAAGTAAAGAAAAACCCTCTCCAAGTCCTTTCTGACTACAAGAACCTCCATAGAAACACTGGGGAAAGTGTGCAAGCTTATTGCACTAGATTCAATAGTGTGTATAATGCACTTTCCCTAGAACTAAAACCTCCACAGGGCTCAGCTTTAAACAATTTTCCTGAAGGGTTTGACTCTGACATGACCTATCAGCTGAGAGAGAGAGATTTTTCAACTCTTGAAGATATGAAAAAGGGTGCTCTTTCTGTGGAAGTCAACTTAATGGAGAAGAGAGCAAGAATGAAAACTGAAAAGAGAGTATATTTTAGAGAGGAATCCACACCCTCTACTTCCAACTCAAAGATGGAGAAAATGATGGAAGAAATGATGAAAGAAATGAGCATAATTAAGAGAGCACAGGCAAGCCAAAACCAAAATGCTCCTCAAAATAGAAATCAGAACCAGAGTCAGAATTTTAGAAGGAACCAACCTCCAAACAGACCTCGAGAAGATGATCAACAGATCACTCCTCCCTTTCATCAAAATTATGTGAGTGAGGTTGAGGAAATAGATGAAATAACAGAGGAGGATGATATCAACATGCTGGGGGTAGATAATGATGACTTTGAGATTCATTATGATAGAAAACAAAGTCTATACACACCTTGTGATGACAGAAGAGATGATGATGAAAATTATTATGAAGACATGGAAAATTTCATCATAGAATCTAAAAAAGAATATGACCTTAGAAGTAAAATCAGTCAACAAACCCCCAACAACAGAACCTCTGAAAAATCTTTACAAAACAGCACTACGACCAAGCCTAGCATTGTCAAACAAAAGGATAAAACAGTGGCTGTAAATTCTGGTAATGATAAAGAGAAAGACACTCAAATCAATAAAAAACAGAGTGCAGACATTAGTATTACTAACACTTCAACTAGTACTCCTGTGAGAACAATTTTTTCAAGTGTAAATAAAACAAATCAGCAAGCTGATGTTGCTAACAGAGTGGTAGCTAATAAGGCTGAAACCAACACTTTAAAGAGCCAGATCCCTTTCAGCCTGGAGCAGGAAATTTCAAAAATCAAAATCTCTGTTCCCCTCACTGAGTTAACTGCCCAACATGTATATAGGACCCAAATTTTGAAGGCTTTAAAAATAGAAGAAAATTAGGATACAATCAATCTTAATGAGGACCAACCAGAGCTTATTTTCGGTCCAAAGATTGAAGGTAGATATCAAGAAGGACCTGTTCCTCCCTTTTATGTAAGTTTAAACGTTCATGACAAGATTTTTCACAACGCTATGCATGATTCCGGGGCTTCTCATAATTTAATGCCTAGAGCTGTGATGGAGAGCCTTGGTCTAGAAATTACCAGACCTTATAAAGACCTTTACTCCTTTGACTCAAGTAGGGTAAAATGTTTGGGATTAATCAAAGACCTCTGTGTTAACTTAGCCCAAATTCCAGCCAAATGTCTAGTCATGGACATTGTTGTGGCTGATGTGCCCCCAAAGTATGGAATGTTATTATCTAGATCTTGGGGGGCTAAGTTACAAGGGACTATGCAAATGGACATGATCTATGCGACTATCCTTGTTTTCAATCAGAATCGAAGACTATACAGGGAGTCCCATATGAAATTCACAGTTACATGTCAAGAAAGACCACAAAACTCTCCCCTATATTCTGTAAATATAGGCCTTGATTCTTTTATTATGTTTAATGATGAAAAACTTGATGAGAAAGTCACTTTAACAGGATTAACGGCCGACAGAGAGGAAAAGGAACACAACGCAGAAATGTTAAAACAGTTTGCTACATTTGAAGACATTAGCAAACTAAACAAAGGTCTTGAACTACAGGTCATGCGTCCTTTGCTTTTAAACCTGGACACTAAAGAAAATGACCCTCAAATGAACGCAAATCTTGGGGAATCAAAACAAATACAACTAAGTGCTGAGTTTTCACAACAACCTTTGAGCACGTTAGTTGAAGAGGACAGTAACCAGGGTGAAACTAAGAACAGTCCTCTGTGGAGTATGTATTTTGATGGATCCTGCACGAAGAACAATGCTGGTGCAGGTGTTTGGATTACTAACCCTGAAAACAACCACATAGAAAACATTTCCTGCAAACTAAACTTTCAGTGTTCCAATAACATAGCAGAATATGAGTCCCTTCTCCATGGCTTACGTTTGTTGAAAAAGATAAGAGCCAAAAGAATTAAAGTTCACAGGGATTCAGAGTTAGTCATTAGGCAAGTCAATGGGGAGTATAACGCAAATCATCCCAGACTTAGGGCCTACCGAAACAATGTCATGGACCTTTTGAAAACATTCGAGGAGTCCAAACTGTTTTTTGTCCCAAGAAAAAGAAATATTGCGGCCCACAATTTAGCCTTTGTAGCTAGAACATGCTTAACGCCATATAACACCAAAGACTGCACAACTCAGATAAAATTTAGACCAGCTGTGCCTGATAATGAGAAGTATTGGCAGGTGTTTGAAAATGACAAACAAATAGAAGACTTCATGCAATTCAGAAATGAATTCGAACTAAACAGTTCGGACTCAGACTATGAAACAGACTGCAGAGAAGAAAATTTTCTTGATGAAGAAGAACCGTCTCCTGAACTTGCTAATATAAACCCGTTATCTAGAAAACTTGAAAGAGAAACAAAAATGAATGCAGAGTTTGAAACAGAGGAGTTAGAAACTCTGCACTCTAAAGATGAAAGTTTTCCTAAGGGTCTGGCCCCTTTAGAAGAGTTGTTCGATTTTAACGACGTGGCGAATAAACCGAAACTGGAACCTATAGAGACTGAAGTGGAAGAGTGCAATATTGGCAGCGAACTTAAGTCGAAAATGATTAAACTGTCTAAGACTTTGCCAGCTCATATTAAACTCAAATACATTGAGTTGTTTAAAGAGTTTTCTAATGTTTTTGCGTGGAGTTACAAAGATCTTAAATCCTATGACACTAAAATAATACAGCACAAAATTCCCCTCAAAGAAAACCAAAAGCCATTTAAACAGAAACTGCGCAGAATAAACCCTGTCCAGTTGCCTTTGGTTCAGAAGGATATCATGAAAATGTATGATGCTGGTATTATTGTCCCTATTAGAAACTCTGAGTGGGTGTCTAATCTGGTGTCTTTTAGGAAGAAAACTGGAGAAATCAGGCTTTGTATAGACTTTAGAGACTTAAACAAAGCTTCATTGAAAGACAACTACCCTTTACCCAAGATGGATCATATTTTACAAAGGGTGGTAGGGTCTAGAAGAATTTCTTTGCTTGATGGCTATTCAGGGTACAATCAGATTTTAGTTCACCCTACTGATCAATTAAAGAAAACCTTTACTACACCATGGGGCACCTTCATGTATGTGAAAATGCCCTTTGGTCTAATGAATGCTAGAGCAACTTTTCAAAGAGCCATGGACATAGAATTCTCGGAAGAATTGGGCTACTTCATCATTATATACCTTGATGATGTCACTGTGTTTTCAAAAACAGATGAAGAGCACCTAGAACATTTAAGAAAGGTTTTCAAGAAATCCAGAAAGTTTGGAATATCCTTAAACCCTAAGAAGACACTATTTGGTCTCCAAGAAGGTAAAATTCTTAGACACATTATCTCTGAGGAGGGTATAAAGATATATCCAAAGAGGATTGAGGCCATATTGCAAATCTCTCATCCTCGAAACATCAAAGAATTGCAATCTTTCATTGGAAAGATTAAATTTTTGAGAAGGTTCATCCCCAACTAGGCTGAGCTCCTTAGGAATATCACAAACATTTTAAAGAAGGAGAAAGGGGTAAAATGGACCTTGGAAGAAAAGAAGTCCTTTGAACCGGTGAAATAAGCGTTAACCAAAACACCGATTCTTATAAGTCCTGATTTTTCAAAAGATTTTATATTTTTTCATTTGCATCAGAACATACCATAGTTGCTGTCCTTTTGCAGAAAAATCCACAAGGACAAGAGCAGCCTATTGCATTCTTTAATAAGGCTTTGAGGGATTCCCCTTTGAAGTATAACATTATGGAGAAGCAAGCTTTTGCTTTGGTTAAAGCTTTGAAAGACTTCAGGGTGTACATCCTTCACTCACACATCATTGCCTTCGTCCCAAACTCAGTTGTTAAAGATATTCTAACACAGGACCCAGATGGTAAGAGAGGTAAGTGGATTGCTGTTATCCTTGAATATGATTTAGAGATAAAACCCACTAAACTCATCAAAGGCCAAGGTCTAGCTAGATTAATGGTTGAATCAAATTTTGAAGTTCTTGATATTAATATGATTGATGCTTTGGATGACCAAGAAGAATTCTCAACTCCTATAGTTGAAGATCATTTTATGAATTCTCCTTGGTATGCTGATATTATTTATGTTTTTCTTAATTTAAATACACCTCCTGGTTTGACAAAAACAAAGGCAAGATTCTTAAAGTTAAAAGTTTTAAACTATTGCATTATAGATAGATGTCTTTATTGGAAAAATGAAAGTGGTGTATTGCTTAAATGTTTGCCTGAGTTTGATGCAGAGAAGGTTAAATACCAGTTCCATGAAGGAGAGTGTGGAGGTCATTTGTACTGGAAGACAACAGCCAACAAAATTTTGAGGGTTGGTTTCTATTGGCCTACTCTTTTCCATGATGTGCATAAAATGATCATATCCTACCATAAATGTCAACTTTTTGAAGGTAAAAGAAAACCGCTACCCCTACCTCTGCATCCAATCACTGTTGAAGCCCCTTTTCAATAGTGGGGACTTGAATTTATACGAGAAATCCATCCACCATCTTCTGCCCAGCATAGATGGATTTTCATTGCCACAGACTATTTCACTAAGTGGATAGAAGCCATTCCTTGTAGGCAGGCCAATGATTCAGTTATCATAAAATTTATGGAGATTAACATTCTCTCCAGATTTGGCTGTCCTACCAAGATCATCACTGATAATGCAGCAGCATTTGGATCAAATAAGATGGTTGAGTTCTGTCACAGATATCAGATAACATTGGGGCATTCCACGGCCAATTACCCTCAAGGTAATGGACTGGCAGAATCCTCAAACAAAAGTTTAGTGAACATAATCAAGAAACTGTTGGAGGACAAAAAAAAGTCCTAACACACAAAGCTATTTCATGCACTGTGGGCTGACAGATTGACTTCGAAGAAATCTATTGGTATGTCACCTGTTCAGCTGGTGTATGGTACTGATGAAATTTTTCCAAACAACCTTGGTGTACCAGTGATGAAGTTCATTCAAGAGTTGGAAACTTAAGAAAATGATATGATCATAAGAAAAAATCAAACTATCCATCTTCAGCAAACCAGAGAGGAAGTTTATAACAAAGCATTGCAGAAATAGATAGGCATCAAAAAGCTTTTTGATAGAAGAACAAAGGCCACCAATTTCAAAATTGGGGACAAATTTTTAAAGTGGGACTCAAGGAGGGAAGAAAAGGGCAAGCATGGGAAATTTGACAACTTATGGCTTGGCCCTTACTCTATTCATTCATCTGCTGGTAACAATGCATTTTTCTTGCAGGAATTGAATGGAGCAGAATTGTTTGGAGGTCCGGTCAATGGCAGGATGCTCAAACATTACTTCTCTTAATCTATGCTATGTTTCGAAAGCCGTTTTAATATTTTTTCTCATTATAAATATCTCTTCCACCATTGCATTCAAAGTTAGAAAAATAAAAATACAAAAACAAAGAAAAGAAAGAAAAGAGGGCAGATTATGAAAACAAGAAAGGTATAGCCCCATACCAAAAAAGAGAAACACAAATCTGAAAGTGTGCAAGCTTAAATTCCACTCCTGAAAACCACACTTCTAGTTAGTCAAACAGCCTAATCTTAACTAATTAGTTCTAAATTTTCTGCTGATAGGGTAGTGAATTTGATTTGCCAAACTATTTAATCTTGGCTTATCAGTAGATAGATTAGGACAGAAATTAAAGGTTCAAACATGTTCAAAATCTGAACCTAAGTTTCCAAAGAGAGATGACTCAAATCTGTTTTATTTTCTGAGTCAAGAGATGTAAAAATATGGTTCTAATTAACTCAAAATCTGAACCAGAGAACAAAGAAGGAACAACTCAAACAAAAGTCAGAACAGAGCTGTTAACAAGATGAAGGAAGTTCTTTAAATTTTCAGATCGTAAGCCTTCCATTTTGTTTTAAATTTTCTACAAAATAAATGTCTAATGTGCAGCCTATTTTTTATGCCATAGACCAACATCAAGTCAGACTTTTCAATCCTGACTTGAATGCTTTTAAATTTTTGTTGTAGAATTTAGAGAATAAAATCTGTTAGACTGTTTAATTCTAACAGATTGATAGAATAGGTAGAGAATCATATGGGCTCAACTGTTTAATCTGAGCCCATGGAGAAATAAGGAGTAGAAATAGATTATATTTCTTGCTTTCAAAAGAATAAAATGTTGTGAAAAGAGTTTGCCAATCCAAGTGCACTCTAATGAAGAAAAAATGCTAGATCAGTAGGATTAGGTAGGTAGAAAGCTTGTTGATGAAAGATCCATTGTTTTTATAGTTGCTAATATGCTTTCAGAGCAAGATCTTCCCAGCAAAGGAAGGGTAGCCCAATGGATCAGGCATAGGTCAGCCTCTTAGAGAATGCAAGTCTGAAGTTCTTGATGCCTTCAAGAAGGCATCATCCCCAAGTGGAGCCACTGTTAGCCACTTATAAATTTTTTTATAGAAAAAGGTGGCTAAGACTTTTTGAGCCTTCAAAGAACAAATTTTTATTGCTAAAAATTGTTGGCTCTTGAAGACGCTTGAAGGCCTCATGCCTCTGTCTCAAAATATTCATTGATGTTGCCATTTTATACTCAGAAATTCTGCTAATTTCATGAGAAAAGACTGCTTAAAAACCATCATTTTCCCCCCTCTCCCACTCAAAATTAACCTTCATTTTCTTCCCCTTTTTCTCCATAAAACTCCTCCATTTTCATGATTCCTCTTCTTCCATTGATGAAAATCATATTTACATAGTTTAAAACTCCTTTTTAAACTATGCCGAAACCCTCAAATTCCTTTGAAAACAATCGAAAATCATAAAAAATACACATTTTTGTATTGCAGACTTAAGCCCCTTACGGCTAAGTCCTAAACCACTTCCCCATCATGCGACTTGGTGCTAGAACTAGGCACTAAACCCATATGGTGCTTATCGGCATCGGAACTTTTTGCGAGTGCATATGTTTTGTTACATAAAAACCCCCGATGCGATCAACTCCCTTTGTTATATCTCCAGATCTCATGTTTCCTTTGTGAAAAACCAAGAGTTAAAGTCCCGAGCGCTTATTGCATCGGAAACTTTTGATGGTGCGTAAGTCTTGTGTTATGTATAAACTCCGATGCCGATTGGCCCTTTGTATAAACCCCGCCCCCTCCGTTTTATACTCCATATAACTTTTCACCCAGGACCAAGTGCTAAAACCTTTCGGCGCTAATTGCATTGCAAAAATCCAAAGCACGCAAGTCTATTACCATGTTTAAAAAAGTTCCGATGCGATTAGCCCTCTGGTCATAAACCCTGATTATATTATTTTTCATATAAACCATGGGCTCACCTACTGCGCTTAAAACCTTGTAATATTTCTTCCCCGACATTATTTTTTCTTTGTAAAACCCAAAAGCCCATTTATCCAAACTTTTGATCCAATATGCTAAAGTCACGTGTTAATATAAAATGGTTAGATCAAAAAGACCCGACGCGCAATTGCATTGGAGAAAATCTAATAGGTTGATTGAAAGACCGGGCCCGAAGCTCCGATTGCGATTGGCCCTTGTTATATAAAGCCTCGGGCCCATGGTATTCCATACATCTAGCGGATCTGTAATCGGGTGCCAATCACTTCATATATATATATTTTCCACCCCGATCCACTAAAAACTTACCGAGGGTTTCCGCCAGTGAAAAATTGAAAAGATATTGACTGTTGATCTAAGGCTGATCAACGGCCCGCGGAAAATTGCATCTCAAATTTTCAATCGCATCGCAAACTTTTCATCGGGCGCGTTTTTTTTACCACCCCCGATTGCCAATCCTCGATTGGTTGTCCGTCGTTGATCTCCTCCCCGCCTTTCCGTGATCCAACGGTCCTCGTTCCCTCCGACCAGAAGTCTTACCTCCGCTTCAAAACCCTCTGATTCCCTCCTCGCCGTCGATCTTATCTTTAGATCGACGGCCAGCGCTTAATCGCATCGCATTTTTCAATCGGTGCATTTGCTTGCCACCCACGAGTGCGATCCTCCAATGGGATCTGGACCATCCACGTGTCCAGATCAGATGGTAAAAAATCACTCCATCTTATCCTTCCCCTGCTCTCCTTTTTTACCTCTTCTATGCAGATCTCCACTGTTGGATGCTGCCATATAACGACTACGCTCCTCCCATGCCTTCTGAAGCAGATTTTCCCCAATTACGCAGATTTTATAATATTTTCTGTGTTTTGCAGGTATTTGATGGGTTTTCCATTATTTAAAGGTCGAAGGCCTGGGATGACGATTCTTGTGCCTTCGATTTATCAAAGGGAACCATTCACGGGCTCTACTCCATGTCTCGTCATTGCTTCATGAGGCAGTGATGCCATTCAAGCCCAGCATGGCCCTGCACATCGACAAGACACTGTGTTAAGCAAATTACGATTTAAAGAGTATCAGTGTTGATGACAGAGCACATAAAAACTGAATATTGAAGACAAATTTGGGGAATTACGACTAAGAATGATTATCAAAAGCCTAATTCCCTGAATTAAAACACAATTAAAGGAACATCATAAGTGTTTAACAGACAGAAAGGCATCCACCGCCGCATTTGAGGCGAATTGATTCCTCCCAGCTATGATAAGTGCCACCTGTGCCTCAAACCATTCAAACAGAGGCCGAAGTTATTGATCCAACGAAGATATTTGCCTCAGCGCAACCAAAGATTTAATTCTGCCAGAGAATTCAATGCAAAAAATATCTGCAGAGTTACTCCAACATAACACAGAGCCTCAAAAGTCAACAAAAGCTTCCACCGAGCTTAATCTTAAATGAAAAACAGTTAATACAGATAGACCACTTGTAAACTTCTCCATCGAGCCCCTCAAAGGCCGAGAAGTCTTGAATCTGTATTAATTGTCTTGAGAGATCTTTTATCAAATCTGACCTCCTCATTCTTCTATAAATACCTCTGTAGAAGATGAGAAACTGTTGGTTGCAGAACTTTGAAATACATTTGAGCTTAAACTTCTGATTGTAAATAGTGTTCACTGGCCCTTGGAGCTCTTCTTGTGATAGATTAGTTAGGATGAATAGTGAATATGATTGCTGAACTGAAAAATTGGACTTGAAGACTGTAACTGGTTTGACATCAATAACAAGCTGTTTATTGGGATCCTGGTCTATATCATTGGTGAAGTGCCCCTCTCTTTGTTATTGTTTTCCTTCTATGTATGTCATATTTTTCACTATTCTCTGATAAAGAACAACATTTATAGAGTTAGGACCTACTGTATATCAGTAACCTTCTCTGACTGAAAAGCTTTATCTCAATGTTTTCCTCCAATTTGTTTATTTAAGAATGATTTAATACAGTTTAATAATTTAGGAATGCTGGAGTTCCCTCGTCCTACTGTTTGCTTTAAACATTGTTCTTGAAAGTTATTTTCCTTATTTGCTTATTAAAGTTAGACTAGAAAGTGATGGTTTGCCCTGTTTCTAGCTTCTATTCTCCAAAAGCAGATTCTGAAAGTTTCCCTTGGTGTTGACTGAAAGCAGACTAGGTTTAAAAGCACTTTATCTGATCTTAAGTTACACTTTGTCTTCTCTTATATGTTTTCACACTTTCTGAAGGCAATTATGCGGATTACTGGATTGTTTGTCAATTAAGCTACTTTAATACAACTTGCCCAAGAAGTCTATGGTTAGCCCTGTTCTTGGTTGGTTTTAAACAGTGACTTAAAAGGCTTTTCTTGTTTGGACTGACTATAAATCCTTTGTGAAATTATTATCATTTTCCACCCCTCCAACACTTTACTGTTTCCATTCCATCATTTTAATCTAAATAATATTGTGATATAGATGACTTGCCCCTTGGATCACTCTTGATGTTGTTTCTCAATTAAAGCCCTGTTATGACTCCATAGCCCAATGGACTAAAAACCAACATTATATCTATCTTTTTAGCCATAGTTGTTCTATCCACTTGCAACTTCTCACCTTTGAAACTTTTTTCACTTAGAACTTTCTCCTCAAAATAATAATCATGCTCAATCATCCAAAAACAAACAAAACCCTTGGCCTTCATAACTAGCCTAATATCATTACCCCAAACTTCAAAGAAAAATCCATCTTTGCACTTATTGGAGAGATCCCTCTCCGGATTCAGGAGGGTTAGATCCTAGAATCCCAAAGTTGGTTGAAACGATGTTTCTCCCTGAGATCGGACTTTGCCAATCTTGCTGATTATAGGGAGCTAACAACCACGACAAGCATAAAACCACAACAAACATAAAATAATTACAATCTATGTAACTGATCAAGGAATGCTAGAAATATCATTATATATGTAAACAAGAGTGGACGATAAACATTAGTTGCATTTTATTATGATAAAGACAAGGGGAGTTTACAACCAAGCCTTGATGTTGAGGCTCTCCTTCGACAGATCCATATCCAAGCACGTTTGCAACACCCTCACACACAAAGGTCTAAGATCTCACTATGTTCCTAACACACAAAAACAATCACACTAGCACTATTCTCCCGAAGCTATAATTGCTTCTCCTTTCTATCATCACTAAGGTTGTAGAGATGAAGGAGGTCTCCTTATATAACAATGGAGGAGGAGGTTATGGGCCCTCAAACAATGGGAAAAAAATTTATCCTTTGGGGTAGTTCATATTTATTAGGAACAAGAAGCCCAAAGGGGAATTCCTCGGCCATATCCTCAAAACAAACTTCCAGCTCGCCGCCTCGCGAATCTTCTAGTCGTGGAAGCTTCCTTTCTATTTAAAAAAATTTCCAAAAGAGGATCGGCGCGGGTCCAGCATTAAGACAGAGCACCGATTGGCGTGGGCCTTAGTGTAAATCTCTACTATCGGTGCGGGTCATACAATGAGAGAAAGCACCGACCTTGAAAACTAGGTTTTTATAAGGATCTTCCAGAAAAGTTGTAAAGGGAGATGAATTGGCAGACAAAATGTGGTTCAGGGGTATATGCGCCATGCTTGGAAAGTACACAACTGTCACTGTATAGGTCCTCCAGGATCAAGAAACGGGGAGTACAGGGACGGTGACAAATTGCTCTGTAACAGATGCCCCCTAAAGTATGAAGTCTGAACATGAGTGAGGGGTGAAATGATTTACAAGTATGTGCAAGGAACCAGATTCTGCTGTCGGGAGACCTGCAAATCAAGCATAATTACATATACATAACTGAAATATTTGATGAAAATACATGAATCCAAGGTATAGGCACAACTATCCATCAAGAAGAGGATCATGTGAATGGATCCTCAGCATGGACGTAGCCATCCGAATGAAGGGATCATATGAAATAGATCCACGACATGGGCGCAACCATCCGTATATAGAAGATAAAAATGAGAGAACCCATGGTATGGTCGTAGCCATCTATCTAAAGAATCATGTATATAATCATGAATGATTCATCACTCCTCACAACCTGGACTTTTTTGATTGAAGCCTAGGGTCTTGCGCTCCAACACCACCTGATCAAAGTACAAATTCCAACATGTGAATAGATGTGTTGAAGTCGAACATGCTAGAAAATCACTTTATTACTTGTCAATGATGTGAACCATTAACAAGTGCGAGAGAAACCACCCATAATTTCAATGGCTCTCAAGGTACTACTAGTACAATCCACAGAATGTGAATAGTGAGCTGAAGTCGAACACCCGTGAAATCACCCGATCGAAGGCTGATGATGTGAACCTATTGTCCAATGAGAAGAACTTTCCATTAGGGCATGCAAGCTCTAAGGTACCAGAAAGGAGTCTTTAGATCAACTTCCCAGAAAATGAGCTGAAGTCGATAGGAAGTGATCTGTCAAAGGAGGGTCATAATGAATCCCACATCATCGAAACGAAACAGAGAAGGTAATATGAGTGTGAATCAAGACTGAAATAGAGGATTAGGGAATGTATAAATTGCAAAAGGATTTTCTCTTGAACATATCAACGACACGAATCTGGAATTTGGCAGCATTTGACTCAAAATAGGATCATAGGTCATGTTGATAAGATTGGTAATTGAATGAGAGGCAAACGGATTTCCCAAACCCATGGAGGCAAAGTGACAAAGTGAAGATATTCCAACCCGACACGAACTGCAGATAAGTGTCATGTTTAAGAGTGACATAATCCCGACACAACTGACCAATAACTTCCATTTCCCCCCACCATTTCTCACGAGTACCTATTTATTTTTACACAAGCTTAAAGAGGATAGAATATGCTTGTCATATAATTTTTTCCTCCGAAAAAATCTGTCCTAGTACATTTTACGAGCCCTAGAAAGGAGGAACTCGGTAACGTCATGGTGACGATTTCCAATGTCATTTATATTTTAATGAGTCTGAAAAAGGAATAACTCGACGTCTTTTCATGTTTAGAAAGTTTGAAAAGAAACATAAAAGAAAACTCCAGCAGTCCCTTTTCGTAGATAGTCTCATAGATCCGAAAAGGTAGAAAACTATGTCTGAGTGAACCTCTTAGTCGCGATAGGCTAAGGTATTCCTTTTTCGTAAATAATCCATCCCAGCCCAAAAAAGGGGTAAACGTATACTGGGTAGATATTTCTTCACAGCCATTTAACGAGTTCAAAAATGACAAGAATCTCGGCAATATTTTCAATTTTTGAGAGTCTGAAAAGAGATGAAAGATGAATCCACCTAGAAGAACGAGTGGTATAAGTGGTAGCAACTGGTTTTGGTAATGGTGGAACTTCCCTAAACAAATAAAGGCTAAGAGGATGGCTAACAAGACCACTCATTGTAGCAGTTCCTCAGGAATGGGTAACACAATCAAGTGAAGGCGTATGATTGGCCGAGTAGACGGGGATGATGGAATTAGAGAACCAAGGCTCATCTCGAAAAATAGGCTGCTAAAATGGAAATCATGAGAGGTAAAATAAGAATGGTTTCATTTTTACACAAGCTTGAAATCAGGAAACTCTGCTTGAAGTTGGTTTCATTTTTACGCAAGCTTGAAACAAAGATAAACTATGCTTAGAAAAATAGGAAGCAGGCATGCCTGACATGGTGACTCAATTCAAGGTACATGCCCCCCAAGCTTCAATCCATATGAAAGGCAGATGGAGTGAAGGTTCAAATTACGAGATCAAGAGAAAGACTTGACTGGGATTTTACGAGATCATATCAAAGACTTGAATTGAACAAGAACGTTTTTCATTGTTTTAACGAGGTTGACACATTAAAAGAACTATCCTCATGACATCTTGTTTCATTTTTTAGGGAGCTTGACACAAGGAAAGGAACTATGCTCGGATGACCTTGTTTCATTTTTTAAGGAGCTTGACATAAGACAAGGAACTATGCTCCGACAACCTTGTTTAATTTTTTAAGGAGCTTGACACAAGAAAACAAACTATGCTCTGAAGACCTTGTTTCATTTTTTAAGAGACTGACACAAAAGAAAGCAGACTCTTCTTTGAGCTTGTTTCATTTTTTAAGGAGCTTGACACAAGAAAATGAACTATGCTCCGATGACCTTTCATCATGATGAATAAGAAGTCATGGCTTCCAAGAGTTCTGCACTGGATGGGAGAAAAACATCTCGAAAATCAGGACTCAGTGCCCCCAGTACACGATGCACAACGACACTATCAGTGAATGCAGGCATGGGACAAGTAGCCACATAATTAACTTGTGGCGGGGAAGATACAACTAGTGGATAAAGATTGAGAAGAGACGGCGGGCAGTGCCACATTAGGACCAAAAGAATGAGAAAGTATGATCAATGGTCCACCAATCAGGCTTTTGTGTGGAAAATAGATCACACGAAAGAGGGAAGAGACAACCGCGCCCATTGCATAAGCATAGTTGCGTCCCAAGAGTAAATTAAAATCCAAGGGACCTTGGACCACCATCACGTCTATATAGATGGTTTTTCCTCCCAAAGTAATAGGCAACTTCGGAAGAATCCCTAACAGTTGACTGGTTCCTCTATTAAAAGTGAACAGATTCTGCATAACAGGCACAAGCGGTGGAGAACCAAAAGCTTGCCAAGTAGTGGAAGATAGAATACTAACAGACGCACCTTCATCTATAATGGTGTTGGGTACGACCACATCAAATATTTGTACTGTGATCTCAAAAGGCACATAACAAGGAAGGCGGTATCCCATAAATCGACTCCAATCGAAGGAAGCGATCAAACTACTTGGAGGGGGTACCATGGAACTGAGATGGTCATCCCCTGGTGTTATCGGAGCAAGAGGAGCATCCTCCTAGACCTCCATCATGGGAGTAGGAGGAGAAACTTCTTGAACTACAAGGATAGGTGAATCTTTCTCCAAGTCCGAGGAATCTGAAGAAACAAGAAGAACGCAAGGGGGATGAGAGCCATGCTTGATGGAAAAGACCTGATGAAATATGGGCAGGACCAGGTCGACTGGTTCCTTGACCAATGGTTGGTTGGGAACAGATTCCTGAATTTGAATTTTCAAGGGAGCGAGATCGACCAAGGATGACTCTTGACCGATCGTTGAATCAACTAGCGGAGGACTCAAAGAAAGTTTCTGGTAACCAACCAGAAGGCAGGGTGCAGAAACAGTAGGGTTTTCCAACACTCTCGTGGCTTCGTCCATGTATGGATAAAGGTGAATGGGATGATTCCCTTCACACAACTTACAGGGATTTTTAATCATACCCTATTTATTATGAGTCTTATCAGTACTAGTTGAAGATGTGCCACCAATGTGACTTCCAGAAGCCAAAGGCAACGATGAATGGCCGTCGGACCACACTACAAGTACCTTGGGAATGCCAAGGGAATCTTGAAGAAAGTGGTCACCTTTGCACAACATGCAAGGGAATTTTAATTTCCATGGAAGGTTGGATGGTTTATCAAGGGAAGATGTCTGAGGTGCAATGTTCACATATTTCACCTCTATTTTATATGAATTATTCTTTTTCGTCTTCTTCTTCTTCTTCTTAGCCACCAGGTTATTATAATCCAAACTTTCACCAGGCGAAGTAGAAGAGGAGGATGAAGAAATAGGAAAAGAAGGAGAGAGGTCCACCTTAGAACCAACATGGTGTTGTTCAGGCGGAGGAGATGGTGGTACAGAGGTTGGAATGTTCAAGACCATCGAGGTCGAGAATAACCATATAAGCTGACAACGTTTAACCCGGAAGGGAAAATGTTGCCATATAAGGAGCACCAACATTCCTAAAAGAAGGAAAAGGACCAGGATTCCCTTCGGAGGGGATTCCTTGGTTGGTAAACTCTGGAAAATTTTCCATTGGAAAAAAATGTAAAACAAAATGCTAAGGAAGATAACTTTAACCAGGAATATTTCGTGGGCAAGTAACATTTTAAGACATTGAAACAAAACTTTGTCGTTTCATATTTTAAGAGTCGAGAAACAGGAAAAAGGTGACTCTATCACTTTTAGGTTGAAACGAGCGTGAAAGGACAAGCGCTCGATGATCTTTTCACTTTTTAGAGAGTCACGAAAAGACCAAAATAACTACTCAGGTAATCTAAGCAAGAGGGTGTACTCAATTTCCATGAACTACCATATACCCCTTGGTGATCAAATGAAATAGAAATGATCAAGGACTTAACATACGTGCAAGTAGTCTCCCCGAATGCTGTGTTCGGTGTATCAGAGTTGCAGGGCGGCATACTCGGCTTCCTATGGATAAAGGATTTGAACCTCTGAGGGTCTCCCTTTTTATACTCGATGGTACGGGAAGCACAATTCCATACTAGTGCTTTCTAATGCTAGATGGAAAATGAAAACTACTAGGCTTATCGATCCCAAAACACGTCACTAGCCTAGACCTCTAAAAATGTGCGTTAGGTTTCAATGCTTCCTTAGGTTGATTGAATAAATTTTAAAGTTGATCTTGAATTATGTCTCAGTTTCAAGGCCCTATCGAATGTCATCTGACAATCTTCTATATGTAGCTATATGAGAAAAGAAATCTTTCAATTCGATGAAAGTTATCTAGTTAAGGGAAGAGTTTCAAACAATGATGCAAAAAACATCAAAGGAAACTTTTTCCTAACTAGATGACTTTCACTATCGAAAAGTAATCTAAAACATTCAACGATGCGAATTATGCCATGTAATCTATGCAAAATCCTCTTTTTTGAAAACTATGCAATTGTAATCTATGGACAATTTCCTTTTTCTTTTGAAAGAATAAGAATGCACTCAATGCATTTTTCGATGAAATGAGAATCTACTTAATGCATGCTTTTAATGAAAGAGAATGCACTCAATGCAATTTTTAGCTTTCAATCATTAAACAATGTAATCTAAGTTCAATGATAAATGTCAACAATGACTTTCATTCTGATGTGATCTAGTTTCTATTTGAAAAGTAAACCTAAAGCTAATCAAACACAAATTTCCTTAATGGAAGGATGAATGCAAAAGGGATGCAAACAAATACTAAGAATGCAATCGTTGTTTTAAACACTTTGTAACGAAATTCCTCAAAATGCTACAAGACGTATGAGTTCAAGCAAAAGAGGACTTCCAAAGTGTGGGCTCAAAAGAAGGCATTCATTCCCCTTTTGTAAACGGTGTTGTATCGATTATTTTTTACATGTTAGTGATGACTATATCTATAGCTGAGTTTTCTAGAACCTGATTTCCTTATGTCAATATGTCATCTAGAAAACCCTCCTAAAACTTTTTTTGCCTTTCTACTTTTGAATTCCACCTAGTTAATCAAAACCTCATTATCGCTATCCTACCTAGCTTCAGCCCTACTGGTCTGCCCATCAGCTTTAAAAGACAAATCCAAATCTGTTTCAATAGTCTCCCCTATGTTAGGAAGTGGCACTTTAAGACATTTTACCCTTGGCAATCATCAAAAGCCAAAAATCCTCCATCTGCTACAGACCAACCATGACTGACCTCCCACTCTGCAAATGAAATTAACAAACAACTCTAAGTCGCGCCACTCACACCCCCTAGATCTCAGCACTGCATAAACCCCAATCTCAAGCTGACTATTAGGTGTTTCACAGTGTTTTATGGTTTCTACAAAAACGAAATACTTAAACTCGGAGGAAATTTGAATTTGTGATTGAAGGCAATTTGGTAAATGTAACCCGGGCACAGACCAATATGCAAAAAATGACTACTCATCCGGACTTTACGGCTCTTTCCGGCATGAAAATCACGATGAGAAAGGACTTTACTTTGTCTCGTATTTGGTAAATTGTCGCCTTCCGAAACCTCCTTCATTTACAAACAGAGGGTTAGGGCGCCTCCTTCATCCACAAGCAGAGGGCGCGGGCCAGTATTGACTTTAAAGATTGCAAAAGTCCAGGTTTGCCTCTTACTGAACAGTAAAACAATATCTCCAGGTTTTATGAATGTGACTGATGATCATAACAGGAATAGAGTTTGAAATATGCTAGCTCAAAGGAAAAAGAGTCTGGTCTGATAAAGGAGGTCATCTGAAGCTTTCAAATCATGTGAATTGTAGAACTTTAGAAAAGCATGTCATCAGTAAAAATTCCAATCTTAAGCAGCCTGTTTTCCACAAGATCAAATTGAGGAGGTGCTGAAAAAAATACCATTACACAGGCATAAAGAAAGTTCTTGGTTGTTCAAAAAGCACTGACCTCCATAGTCACAGAGACTATCTTTCAAGTAATTTGTTAGGAGATGACCAAAGCAAATGATGATATTTCAGTCACCCTTAGAGCAGTGCAGGGAGACAATGTCACTTTGGCTAGGTTTTTTGCTGAAACATAGTGATGCTTGCAAGAAGATATGCTAGTATTGATGTTTTTTAAGTAGTTTACTTACCATCACATCCAGAGAAAATCTGTGTCAAACAGATTTGTCAAAGAACCTTCAGATACCTTACCTGATGAAGAGCCTCCTCCATGTATGAGCAGATGGCCAAAGCCTTGGATGTTGTTAAAGACTGATTGATCTAAGAGACAGTGGAAAGAGACAAAGGAAGAAAGCTAAAGGTCTTTACACTAGAGAAAATATGGTATGAAGGGATGCAAGCTAGAATATAGCACTTACAATCCAAAAAGGAACTTGTTTATCACCTGGAAGCAGGAACTAACACCATGTACAGAAAGAGCTTTTGCCAAAGCCTGCACATCATATAGCCATCAGCAGATTAAGACAGAGTCTCTGGAAATGAGTTTTATTAGCTCTGGGCAGCACTCAAAACCCATGAAGCACTTCCCTATTGTAAATCCAATCCAAGGACATCTACAAGATTCTGTCAAAACCGAGCTTAAAAAGAGGAGGCATTTCTGCAAAGCAGGGGAACGGTCAATACATTTTATCACAGGTCATTATCCAGTTTTGAAAACTTTGAAATACATGGAAAGAGAACCAGCAGACAGGGATTTTTGAATTCCATCACCAAGAAGGTATCCCCTTGTGAGCTATTGTTCATTATGTTCAAAAAGGCATTCAGCATATGATCATTGTTTGGATAGTTTAAAAAGAAGCACAACCTTTTATTATTCAAAAGAACAGAGGTATTGTATACTACACCTACAGGCAAGGAAGTATTTGAGAGAGAAGTGCCCTTATCAAATCAGGAGGTCATGATCAAGTCCGAATAGGGTCAGTGAATTTGAACACCTACTGTAGATGAAGGTTGAAGAAACTATCGAAGACCAAGAGCTGTCATAACAAGTTGACAGAATTAGCCCTGTCCTTCAAAGAACAAAGTAGTATTCAGGTATTTCATTGACAGTTTTAAAAGGGGTTGTTATGCATCATAAATATTACCTGTATTATTAAAACACAGTGGCAGAAATGATGTGGAAGCTTTGGAGTTATTTTTCAAAAAATTTGAAGTTCAATGTCAAGGTGTCACACAAGAGACAAAGCTGGAAGTCCTCCTTCTAACACCTGTGCAAAAGTGAGACAAAGTTTTGGTTTTTAAGCCATTGTTGTTGTTATAAAGAAGCAGGTCCGTGATGGACACGTTCAAAGGTGTGGCAAATCTCCAACGCAAATATGGAATACACCGAAATTATTAAAATAATCAAAGGGTTTTTCAAAACAAAAAACGCCTTGCAAAAGCCAAACATGATCTTCACTTTACATTCAAAAGATGAAGTAACCGTTGAAAATGTTTGAAATATCATAAGAGTGAAATAGGAGAGTAAGAGGTTCATTTTCAAA
Organism: Pinus albicaulis; assembly: GCA_034641835.2. Lineage (NCBI taxonomy): Eukaryota > Viridiplantae > Streptophyta > Pinopsida > Pinales > Pinaceae > Pinus > Pinus albicaulis. The sequence continues at coordinate 338,640,628 of CM076576.1, forward strand.
ATTTAAAATAGAGCTCCGTGCCTCCCTAGCACCAAAGCAACAGTTTTCTGGTCGGTTTGCAGAGTGTGGCACTTTGAAAAGCCGAGCGACGCGCCTGCCACTCTGCGCGACGCGCCTGGGGGCGAATTTACAAAGGCCTCCTGTGTTAGCGCGACGCGCCTGTACAGTGGCGCGACGCGCCTGTACAGGCCGCCCGACCACCCGATAGGCCGACCCGACAGGCATTTTCTTGCGCGACGTTCTATCTTCAAAAGAGTGCCACACAGGTTTAAGAGGCTCCGGTGCTACTCCAGCCCTGCACAAGGACTGTTCATCCAATTTAAAGGTATTCTCACACATTTTCCCCCTCGGCTTCAAGAAATTGCTAAGTGACATGAAAATTTTAAATCAAACAGTGGTGTAAAAGGTTAGAGCAAAACTGCTCAGTTTGACCTAATTTGCTTATCGACCTATATGTTAAAGGAGCTCCCTAGTAAGATCAAGATCAGATCAGAAGGATGGTTTGTTTTCATTTCTGTTATCACCATATTTGTCAAAGGATTTTTCTTTGAAAGTACCCTTGGATTGAAAGCTATGTGTACATGAGAAATACACTGCTAAGAGTGACTACCAGAAGCGATTGTATGGACTTTTACAAACCTCCTCATTACGTAGCATACAGAACTCTAAAAAACTGTCACTATGCCAGAAAAATAGTGCTATTTGCTGTGTAGTTTTTGAGGTGTAAAGATGTAATAAAAGGAAGACTGTGTCATTCAAAAAACACCTACAGAGATACTTGGTTTTGAGATTAAGAGCAATTTGTTTCATCTTCAAAACAATCGAAAGGCAGAGGTTTTCCTGTAAAGAAATGTGTTTTGATTAAAAGGAGATTTTGTTGTAGAGAGACAGGGTTTAGGTCTGAAGAGAAACTTTCCACACTGTCCTAAAAGCAGTTCCACATTATTAAAATAGTGAAATGCAACCAGTAAAAGGGATTTTGACATATTTGTTTTGAAAAAAGAGAACTCACATAGTTTTTGCCAAAAACTGTGTAGTCTTCTAAAAAACTCTGTCATTTTTGCTCCAGTCCTGTGTATTGACAGTCGAAACATATGTATGGTGGTTTGCAAGAGATGCAAGATTAATGGACTGTTGGCGCACTTATACAGGGCAAAGTTTTTAATGATTGCAAAAGTTACCATGGAAAGGAGTAAGAGGTATTGAGTGGCATTTTAAAACTCACAAGAACAGGGTAATCAAAACACTTCTCACAGCAAACTCCTTCTAACAATCTGCCCCTCTTCCTCACTATATTATTTCATACTGAGAATTTGTTGACAGAGTTTTTCCAAAGATGAACAGGACACTTTCTGAAGGGCAGGTTTTTTGATGGGAATTTAACATTGGAGACAGAGGTACAAATGTGGTGGTTGATCTCTTAAATTCGCAAGTAAAGGGTGTTTTTCCTAAACACTGTGCACTGACATTCCACTTAACCTAAGTCTCCTTTTTCTTTCACTGTATGGTCTCTTCTATAGAAATATGTTGACAGAGATATTCTAAGGGTGAGTAGGGCCACTTTCTGAAGAACAGGGTTTTAATATGTGAGTTTTGTCTTGGAGACACAAATACAAGTGCTGATTGGCCTCTAACAAATCCACAAGGAAAGGTGATTTTTCAATACTGTGCACAGGAAATCTACACAGCAGTTTGCCTCATCTTTGCTATAAGAACCCATTGAGATACCTGCCTGGCTAAGGTGCATCCAGAGGTGAAGGGCTGGTTTTAAGGAGAGCAGAGGTTGTTTATTCAAAGAAACATTGTTGCAATCTATCCTAACCACATTGTCTATCTATCCAAACAGAATATTGCCACAGTTTCAATCCAGAAGAGCATTTTACATACAGTGAAGGCAGTTTGCCTCTTCCAAAGCTTGTTCAAGTCAGAATGCCTCCAAAGCAAGACCACAGGAGCGGTCCACATAAGAGATATGAGCCTATCTCTACAGAAGAGATCAATGCTCATCCATCTGTGCTTTTCAATTTCCATGAAGTAGGCTGCCTTGATTTTTGCCAGAAGATAGAAGAAGTCAAGAGTTTTTCGCCATTAACACACTTGTGCGCCCTGAGATTCAAAGAAAAACACTTCCAATTGGCGGGTCTTGATTTCAAAATTTCTCCAAGGTATGTGTCCAAGGCTACCAAGATCCCGTATCATGGCGAAAAGTGGTTTAAACAAGCTCATCTTGACTTAGAGGATTATAAACCTTTCATCAAGCCTGAACATAGGGAAACTATCACTGCTATTTTCCCTTTTTCCTATCTTCTTGATAGCTATGCTCCACTGATGAAAGCCATAATGAGATATTTCACTTGTGAAGGGAGGTTTAATCGAATTTATGCCTACCATGTCTGCTTGTTGATGCATTTTACCAGAAGCAGGCAACTAAACCTTCCTTACTTTTTTTCCAAGAGCATAGAGAAAATGGCATCTACTGTCCAAAAGAAGACTCCACCTCAGCAAATCCCTTCTCTCTTTCATCATTCCTTGATCAAGATTATCTTCTTACACCAGCTAGAGAAGAAAGGGGTTTCATGGGATTTATTCATCAGCCATTCAGATTTTGCCACTGTCCCTCCTGTTCATGTGTCTCCTCCTCAGCCTGTCCATCGCCCAGTGCCTTTGTCTAGTAGGCCTACACCTAGAAGACTCAGAATGACTACTGGGCAGTCAAGTCAACAGGGAGAAGGAGAGGGCAGTGAACAACAGGGAGAAGGAGAAGGCAGTGAAAAGCAGCAGTTGGATATTGAGGGACAGCAGCAGATACAGGATGAGGGACAGCAGCAGATACAGGATGAGGGACAACAGCAGACAGCAGTTGAGGAGCAGCAAGTTGGGCAGGATATTGAAACACCTTTTGAGCCACAAACTGGACAAGATATTGAGGAAGAACAACAAGCTAAAGCTGCCACTTTAACAGTGACAAAGATTGTTCCTAGCAAGAGGAAATTGCCCAAAAAGACACCTTCTAGCTTGCCAAGGAGGAAAAGCGCCAGATTGGCTTTCACAGGAAAAAGCATAGTTGGAGAAAGTGCCAAGCATGGAGGTGAATTAGCTGTCATCCCTATCCCAAGAGATGACAGTGATAATGAGGCCCGCATCCTTGAAAACCTCCTCATTCAAAAAGAGGGGAAAATTGAGGTTTTACAAGAAGATCTTCAAAGGGCGAGGAATTTCAACCACTTCTTGGAGGTTGAAAACAAACAGATGAAGTTTCATGCAGCTATTCATGAGGCAAGGGCAATTAAGTATAAGAAAGAGGCAGAAAAGGCGCAAGCAAGAATTGAAGAGCTCATTGGTGAGTTTGATGATGAAGAGGAGGAAGACCAGCCTAGGCGGAAGAGGCCTAGAACCATCGGGCTTAGAAAAACCTTGGAAAAGCAGAGAGCAGAAGAGCAAGCCCAGCTCCAAGCCTTTCCTCTCACTGCACTCCTTGAGCAGGAAATTGAGGAAAACAAAGAAGCATGGCTTGAGAGGGCTAACAAGCATTTGGAAATGAAGCTTGAGAAGGCGAACAGGGATCTTGAGCTACAAAGAAAGAGGACTCTTCACTTTCAGAAGCTAAATCAGTTTCCCAGGCGAAAATTAAAGGTAGCACAAGAGAAATTGAAGAAGTTGAAAGGGAAGCGCCAGGCACGAAAAGAAGGGAAAAGCATATCAGCCCTTGATATTTTGGCATCAGCTTTGGATCATGTTGCTATGGACCCTTGAGGGTCATGCATGCCAATTTTGGGCCTTGTTCGACAACTTTTTGTTTTTTGGCATTTTTTGGGTTTTTGGCCGAAAACTCATAATTTCACCCTTTCAGTTTGATGAGTTGTCAAGGGAGGAGGATGATACTTATGGATGCCATAATTCCATGAGCAGGTCTCCAGCGATTTTCAGGGCATTTGGAGATCATTCGCCCCCTCAAATTGGCGAAAAATACCCTCTTTTTGCACATTCTGCCCGCCATATCAGCAGTCTGCTATTTTCTGGGTTTTTACACACAGGTACAGTTTTGGATGACTTCTAGGCCTCGGATTGAGATGGTTTCAGTTGCGCCGGAAAGTAGACACAGAGAGCTTTCCAGCAAGCCCTCATGAGCCTCATTTCGACATCGGGAAGGCTGCCTATTGCATCCAGCAAGTCAGGGGACCTTTTTCAGGCATAAATATGAAGTATTTTTGTAATTTTTGAAACTCAAAAATCTGCTTTTCCCAAATGTGCGTTAAGCTATTTTTATACTTGGGAAATGATGTAAAGTCAATATAATTTCTGTTTTTAGCAGTTTTTAGATATTTTATGGGATATTTTGTGCCTTGGGCTTTGCAAAGCCTCGAGGACAAGTTTAGATATTTTGACTTGGCCAATGGGATAGCTAGTTGCTCCATGAGGTTTTCCTCCCTCAAGCCTATTTATTCCATGGGTTTCATTGTAAATCAGAGGCTGAACTTGAGAGAAGAATTAATACATTGGTCATATGAGCTTTGATGAATACACTTGAGTTATGATTTGTGGACTGCCTCTTGGATGCTTTTGAGGAGTGATGAAGGTTTGGTGATGGATTCCATGACATGGTAGAATGGTATAGTTTTTCTTACTATGTTTTTTGTCTTCTAGTTTTCATTCATAATCCATGCTTCTTGCTGCTATAGATCAGTAGAGATTAGTTTTGAGATATGCCCATGGAGGCACCCCAAAATTCCTGAATCTTCATAGCTTGATGTTTTCTTCTTCCTTAGTTATGCTAAAGAATTCTTAACTGCTCTTTAGTAACTTAAGGATAATGTTTTCTAGTTTTATTTACAAGTTCTATGCATGTTGAGTAGGATGTATGGTGTGCCCTGCCTACCTATAAGTTTTCCATAGTTCTATCCATAAAACTTCCTCTTTGACTGATTTGTTGATCATCTTGTTGAACCAAGGAGGCCTAGTCCCGATCTAGCCCTTTGCCTAAAAATATGAAAGCTTGTTTGTCAAAGTGCCCAATGACTTAGAGATTATGTTTAGGCGTTCCGGCGTAGTTTATGAGTTTTTAGTTTGTCTTATGTGTTTTCCCCAAAGTCTGATAGCCATTTCCCGAAGTTAGAGGGTCTTATACCTTTATGTATGGCTGGAATGTTTGATTTCTATGTATTGATTAGCTCATAGTTGCATTTAGCATGATTAATGGCTTGCTATAACATGTTTATGTCTGCTATGAACTAGTTACACTTGAAATCCCTTGTCTTTCACCAACTTGTTGTCCATTTAATCCATTTTTCCCAAAGATCCCTTCTACCGTGAATCAAATCGGCCCTACAGCAGCTTTACATCATCACCTCATAGCGTCCTTGACCTGTTTGACCCCATAGCCCAATTTATCTACATCTTGTTATCCAGTTTATGTATTTGATCAAGTTTATCCCTTACAAACTTAAAAACTAAAAAAACCAAAAACACACTTCATAACTAGCCTAATATCAGAACACCGCAAGTAAACACACCGACATCTTTTACACATATAGAGAGAGCCCTCTCTGAGTCCAGGAAGGCTAGGTCCTTGGGCTCCAAAGCTTGGTTTGATGTTACATCGTCATTTGGCTCGCCAATAGGCCAAATCACGGGACCCTAACATAATGGCGATCACGGTGGGACTCTGAGTATTAAACAAGCTTAGTTTCCCTAATCTTTAGAGACTTTTGAGAATATTAGTTGGCTGACTTATCCCACCGCTCCCTAACATAATGGCGATCACGGTGGGACATATTGAGTTCATGACAGTCTAGCAAACTTTTATAGACTCCTTAGTCCTTCAAATTTTAACTTAAACCATCAGCCTTTAGAATCATTTAGTGTAAAATCTCTGCTTCACCATCTTAGCAAAGTGATGAATCAGGTTTACAACACCCTTACATCCTAGGCTGCACATAAAACTCAGAAAAATCCACAAAAAATACTCCCTTAGATTGGTTTTTGATAGTATTGGTGGTGGACCATACACATATACCTCAAAACAATAGACATTCCACCTGGCGACTCCACTAACTTCTAGTAAGCCTTACTATTTTACCAAGCTCCAGGCTACTATCTGATAGGCCTTTTCCATCGCTCACTAAACATAGCGGGAGATGGTGGGACACTGAGTACATGATAGTCTAGCAAACTCTTATAGACTCTTTGGTCTTTTAGATACCATAAACAAGTAAGCAGTCCATAAACCCATTTTTTAGAGAAAACTCTTTTTGTTCCTCTAAACTCTGGATCTAAAATCTGGCTTCACGAAGAATCAACACCAGATCCCATCCAGATCCAAATCCCCCTATCATAGTAGATGACCCAGAGAAGATTCTGTGGCAAGCTTCCGAAACTGATCATCTAGCTACTGGTAGATCCATCCGTAGAACAAGATATGTACCTAAACATCGCACTATCCTACTAGATTCACCTTTTGAATTAGAGTCATCACAAACTCTTCCCAGAAGCAAATCATATAGTAAGATAAACTTTGACGATCTTGAACCCCTAGACCCACCACAAAGTACTATTAGAGAGGCTTCACCCACCACTCCTCCTGATTTCCAGCTTCTCTATCAGTTTGGCTCCTATCATCCCAGATCTGCTCAAAACCAGATCACTAGTCCAAGTTCATCCGTCACACCTGGTCAAACCACCACTGTTCAAACCACTTCATTTCAGCCTACTAGTCCTCATCTTGTACATCATCCACTAGCTCCAGTCATGGCAGCCTGGTACGCACCTTTGGTGTTGCCAGCGCCTTTAGCTCCTCTCCCAAACAAATATCAAGACAAAATCCCACACTTTACTGGAGAAGACACCACCACACCTCAACAGCATATAAGTAGGATGACTGATGCTTATGAATACCTAGAGGTACAAGACGAGACTGTCAGAATGAGAATATTCGCCAAAAGTCTTGGTGGTGAACCCAAAGCATGGTTCAAAAGCTTAGCTCCAAACAGTATCCATGATATCCCAGAACTACATCAAGTTTTCAGAAATAGGTGGGAAATCCGAAGAAACCCCATTCAAATCCTGTCAGAATATAACAATCTTAAACGGGAAAATGGGGAAAGTGTCCAAGCTTACTGTACTAGGTTCAACAGTGTATATAACTCCCTTCCACCTCATTTTAAACCTCCACTTGGTTTAGCTTTGGAAAAATTTCCTGAGGGTTTTGATCCGGACATGACATATCATTTAAGAGACAAGGATCCCCCTACCTTAGAAGAAATGCAACAAATAGCTATAAAAGCAGATGCCAACTTAGCTGAAAAAAGAGCTAGAACTAGATCAGAAAGAAAGGTCACATATAGAGATGAGGTCTCCACTTCATCACCTTCCCTAGATCCCCGAATAGATGACTTAGTCAAATCCATGGCTAAAATGTGGGAAAAGATCAATGAAAAAGCTCCTGTTAGGGACAACCAGCCAAACCCTCCAATCAGAAACCGAAACCAAAACTTTAGGAGGGAGCAGCCCCAAAACAGACCAAGGGATAATGACCAACAGATCAGGCCACCATTCAATGAAAACTATGTGGAAGAGGATGATAGGGATACAGAACCTCTTGATGAAAGTCATCTAAACCTCATAGGATCTGATAATGAGAGTGAGGTGTACCTCACAGAAGAAGAACAAGCCTTCTTTTCGCTTGATCAAGATGAGACCAACTATGAAGATCTTGACGACCCTGCCATAGATTTTCAGAATGCCATTATAGAAGCTCACAGGCAATATGACCTTAGAAGTAAAAGAAACCAAGATAATGTCAAGAAAGGTAACTCAGATACTGCTAAAGTCCCTAATACCATCCTCAAGAAAGCAGTAGGCAATGACAAAATCAAGGTTGAGAAGACTGACCAAAGCAAAGCTAAAGTTATCCAAACTAGTCCTCTCTCAGATACTCCTGGTACTTCTACAAAAGTCACCGAAACAACTATAGCAAACAAAATCCCAAAACAAGGTCAACAAACTCAGAATATAGAGAAGATCGTGGCTGAAAAAACTGAAACAAACATATCTAAACTTCAGCTACCTTTCAGCTTTGAAGGCGAAATCGCCAAGATTAAGATCACCATGCCTCTTACTAAACTCATTGCCCAAAACTCTTATAAATCCCAAGTACTAAAGGTCTTAAATCTAGGGAATGATGCAAACACTGTTAATCTCACTGATGACATTCCTGAAGTATTGTTTGGTCCAAAGGTAGAGGGAAAATTCCAAGAGGGAGCTACTCTTCCATTTTACATTAGCCTAAACATCCACGACCAAATCCTCCATAATGCCATGCTAGACTCTGGCGCCTCGCATAATCTTATGCCAAAGGTAGTAATGGAAAGATTAGGCTTGGAAATCACAAGACCATACAAAGACTTGTATTCATTTGATTCAAGCAGAGTCCAATGCCTGGGTTTGATCAAAGACCTTTGTTTTAGTCTGGCCCAAATACCCGCTAAACATCTAATCATGGATATAGTGGTGGCGGACATTCCTCCCAAGTACGGGATGCTTCTATCTAGATCTTGGGGAGCCAAACTCCAAGGGAATATCCAACTGGACATGTCATATGCCACCATTCCTGTGTTTGGCCAGACCAGAATACTCTACCGCGAATCACACATGAAATATATGATTAGCAGTCAAGATAGGCCAGACAACATTCCAATGTGTTCCTTGCGTTCCGACCTGAACTCTTTCATTATGCATATTGATGAAAACACGGAGGAAGAGTCCGAGGAAACTGATGTAGACTTAGGTCCACCACATCAGCTATCCCTGGTGCCCTATGATGAACTAGACACTCAAAACTACCATGATCATGAACAGTTGTGTCTTGAGGAAAGTAAGTTTTCCCTTCCTGAAGTAGGATTAGAACAAGAAGCACAAACTCTGATGTACTATCAAGCAAATTGCTCTAGTTTTAGTCAAACACCAACAGTGACTTGTGGAAACTTCTTCCGGGTGAAGGCTTTAGAAGACCTACACGTTATAAACCTGTTTGGAACCCGGGAACAAGGGAGTTCAATGTTTCTGCCATACCTCAAAGATTTACCATCATGTGACCCTCCTACTGCAAATGAAGCTTTAACTATAACCTCAGCAGCTCAAAATCTTGAGAAAAGACCAGATAAATTTCTCGTGAGCAAGAATGATAGTTGCAATCCTAGCATATCTGAACTACTGAAATTAGCTCATATTCTGTCTTTTCATGAAGAACTTAGAAAAGCCAAAATCAGAAATCTCATGCAGAATACCAATTTCTACAGAAAAAGCAAGATAAATTACTGTGTCACTACCTTCCCCTCAAAGAACAATTTTTACAAGAGAAAACACAACAATCTGAAACAAAATGAAATAATCAGGGATAAAACAGCTGGTCATAGAGTCTGCTTTGATTTTAGGAATAAAACTGCATATCTTTATAACAGAGATTATGTTTTTTCTACTCAAAACCATGATTTACCAATTAAAGGTGCTTTTAATCGTGTATGTTTGCAAGATGATGTTTCGGGTCATGGTCATAAGATTCCTTTGCAAAATAGACAGCTTAAAGATTTTTTCAAGTTCGCGGGAAATAGATCTGATTGCAAGTTCAAAATTGCAAAACCACCCAATGTCAGAAATCTATTCATGAAAGCCATGTTCCCAGTTTTAAATTTCTGCATCTGTGCATACCTTGATGATGTCATTATCTATTTTAAGAATGACCAAGAATACATGCATTACTTGAGGAAAGCATACAGTAAGGAAAGGAGTGGAAATCAGATATTCAGAGAAGTACAAAGGGAAGATACTGGGTTGTTTAGAGATTCTTGCATGAATCCCTATGTCATGTTACAGAGAGAAAATTTCCCAAATTTTTCTTTTCAGGAGTTAAGTGGGCCAAGGGTGAGAGGAGATCCTTACGAGGATAAGATGCTTAAATTCCGTCATTTCCAAGATTTTTGAGTCTGGGACACTTTCATTCATTGTACATACCATTGTTTGAAATATTGAAAAGGTAGAAAAATCAAAAACAGTAAAAGATAGGAAAGTCAAAAACATTAAAAAGCAGAAAAGAGGGCAAGTGAATATAGAACCAAAGCCCCATGTTCCAAAAAATAGTCTTTCAGAAAGCGAGCAAGCCTAAATGCCGCTACTAGTACTCCAATGTCTTGTTCAGCTATCTAGCCTAATCATAGCTGAGCATGTTTAAATTTATTTGCTGATAAGTTAGTGAGTGCCAAGATAGTCAACATTGTGTAAGATTGACTTATCACAAAGCTTAGATTAGGGAGAGATTCTGGTTCCACATGCCTAAAACAGAACCAAAGAGGAGAAGCGGGGGATGAAAAACACATTGTACATCTTAGCCCCGCTTGTCTAGTTTTCTTTGTTGCAGAATAACATTTGCGTGCAGCTTGTCTTTTATACCGCAAATGCATGACAAATCAGACTGCGTAATCCTGATTTGATCATGTTTTAAATTTCATGTTTTAGATTAGAGAATGAAATCCTGTCAAACTGCTTAATCTTGACAGTTGATCTAGTTTTAGGTAGAGAAATGAAGGAGTTCATCAGTTTAATCTGAACTCCCGGCAGATATAAGAGTAGAAATAGATAGGTTCATTTTGCAAAAAGAAAAATATGCATTGTCAAAAGGTTGCTAGTTCAAATGCGCCAAAGAGAAGAAAAAATGTTAGGAAAGATAGTGGGGTAGGTAGAAGTATCATTGATGTTAACCATGCTGTCACTTTTCAGAAATAGCATCAAAAGAAGGTGAAATTTTGCACCAATGGATAAGGCACTGGTCTTCATAAGCCAAAAATCTGAATTCTGGACACCTCCTGACGAGGAGCTGCCCTCCCCAAATGGAGCCACTGTTAGCCATCAGTATTTTTTACATGTTAGTGATGACTATATCTACAGCTGAGTCTTCTAGAAACTGATTTCCTTATGTCAATATGTCATCTAGAAAACCCTCCTAAAACTTTTTTTCCCTTCTACTTTTTAGTACACCCATGTCAAAATCAAAACCTCATTATCCCTTTCCTACCTGGCTTCAGCCCCCTGATCTGCCCATCAGCTTTAAAAGACAAATCCAAATCTGTTTCAAAAGTCTCCCCTATGTTAGGAAGTGGCGCTTTAAGACATTTCACCCTTGGCAATCATCAAAAAGCCAAAAAAGCCTCCATCTTCTACAGACCAACCATGAATGACCTCCCACTCTGCAAATGAAATTGAAAAACAGCTCTAAGTCGCGCCACTCACATCCCCTAGATCTCAGCACTGCATAAACCCCAATCTCAAGCTGACTATTAGGTTTTTCATAGTGTTCTATGGTTTCTACAAAGGCAGGAAATATAATTTCATCTCATGGAGTAAATGCTTGAATTTACAGTTAACTGGTAAATTGTCATGGCCCAGAACCTCCTTCATTTACAAGCAGAGGGTTAGAGCGCCTCCTTCATCCACAAGCAGAGGGCGCTGGCCAGTATTGACTTTGAAGATTGCAAAAGTCCAGGTTTGCCTTTTACTGAACAGTGAAACAATATCTCCAGGTTTTATGAATGTGAGTGATGATCATAACAGGAATAGAGTTTGAAATATGCTAACTCAAAGGAAAAAGAGTCTGGTCTGATAAAGGAGGTCATCTGAAGCTTTCAAATCATGTGAATTTTTGAACTTTAGAAAGGCATGTCGTTAATAAAAATTCCAATCATAAGAAGCCTGTTTGTCCACAAGATCAAATGGAATAGATGCTGACAACAAATGCCATTACACAGGCAGAAAGAAAGCTCTTGGTTTCTCAAAAGGCACTGACCTCCATAGTCACAGAGACTATTTTTCAAGTAATTTGTCATAGGTTGACTAAAGCAAATAATGATTTTTCAGTCACCCTCAGAGCAGTGCAGGGAGACAGTGTCACTTTGGCTAGGTTTTCTTCTGAAACACAGTGATGATTGCAAGTAGAGATGCTAGTATTGATGTCTTTCAAATGTGGTTTATTTTCCATCACATCCAGGGAAAAGCTGTGTCAAACAGATTTGTCAAGCAACCTGCAGATACCTTACCTGATGAAGAGCCTCCTCCATGTATGAGCAGATGGCCAAAGCCTTGGATATTGTTGAAGACTGATTAGTCAGAAAGATGCAGTGGAAGGATGCAAAGGAAGAGAGCAAAAGTCTTTTACACAGGTAAAAGATGGTGGTTATGTTTCAAAATGCATTGCCCATAGTAAAATATCTTTCAAAATATACATCATGATGGACTGGGAACATTATGAATATGTATGCCATTGATACCAAAAAAGGGGCAGTTTCCTTAAAGGAAAGGATCAATTAACAATCCACTGTCACATGCCAAAAGTCCAAAGGGGCGCTTTTCAAGAAAACAGAGAGTTATGATATGAAGGGAAGCAGCCAAAAGATGGCACTTACAGTCCAGGGAGAAGCCTATAAATCACCTAAGAGCAGAGATTATTAAACAAGTTGAAAGAGCACAGGCCATCTCCTGTTAAATGACAAAACAGTCGCCAAGGTTTGTCAAAATGCTCTTTGACACATTCTGATTGATTTTCTTTAGATTATCACTAAGAAGGTAAAACAGTGGACAAAGTTGAGCTATAGAATGCATGATGAATAGGTATATAATGCTATAAATGGACAAAGAAGAGGTTTGATAAATTGTCAGTTTTGGAGTTTGGAACAAATGCATCTTTCTCATCATTCAAAGGACAGATACATCATAGGTAATGTACCTATAAGCAGGAAATTATTTTGGAAAAAAGGGGCGCCTTCTTGAAATCGAGAAACCATAACCAAATTCAAGTTATGTCAGTAAACTTGGCACTTGTTGTATTTAAAGATTGGAGAAGTTGTCAAAGACCAAAGACTGTCAAGACAGGTTTACAAAACCATGTCCTTCAGAAACAACTCGGTATTCAGGTACTTCATTGACAGTTTTAAAAGGGGTTGTTAATCCATCATAACTATGACCAGTATTGTTAAAAACAGTGGCAGAGGTGATGTAGAAGTTTTTGAGTTGTTTGTCAAAGTTTAAAGCTCAGTGTTGAAACGTCCCCCAAAGGACAAAACTGAAAAAATCACCCTTTGAAACCACTGTGTACTAAACAGAGTCATTGTTCAAGTTTATAGATTCAAAATGACAAGGCCACAGTTTTAAAACAAAGCAGAGTTGAGAACCAACGTCACTTTTCAAAGTTTAAGACCGTTGAAGATTTGTTTTGAATAACATAAGAAGAGTAAGGTCGAAAGGAAATCTTTTCATTTTCAAAACTTAAGACGAAACCCCCACCTCCCTAGCATCGAAGCAAGAAACTTCTGGTCGTTTGGCAGAGTTTGGCACTCTTTACTGGCCGAGCGACGAGCCTGGAAACCTGCGCGACGCGCCTGGCGGAGGTTTTGAACGGGCAGTCAATATTAGCGCGACGCGCCTGTATAAACCAGCGACGCGCCTGTACGCCGCCCGACAGGCCGACCCGACAGGCCACCCGGGTATATTTCTGCGTGACGTTCTATCTTCAAAGAGTACCGCGCACAAATTGGACGACCTCCGGTGCTACTCCAAGCCTCTCCAAAGATCTTCCAACGATTTCAAAGAGGTATTTCGAAATTTGCCTTTGAAATCTTCGAAATTTGCCAAGATGATAAACCTGTGACTGTTTTCTGTTCTTCAAAGGACCGTTTTCAAATGATTTTCCAGAGGGCATAAGGATATTCCTCCAAGAACTGATATCTTCATAAGTGAAAGAAGCCTTGAGTACTTCCTTACAGCAAACTCCTACATCCTTTGTTCGAACTTCTGGATCTTTAAAAATCCTATTGTTTCTACTCAAACTGTAAAGTTGACTGAATGAACAAACCAAGGTGAAATTCATGAGCATATTTTTGTTTAAATAAAGTGACATACATAAAGAAACAATGAAGTTTAGTAGGAGAGAATTTTCTTAATCAGGCAGAAGTTTACAGTTTGAAGCTGCAGAGGAAGACTTTGTCATAGAAAAACAGGGTTTTAGTCTAAAAAGAGAAACTTTTCACACAGTCCTCCAGACATTGCCACATTATCAAAACAGTGAAGTGCACTCAGTAAGAGGGATTTGACATTCTTTTTGTTTTCAAAAAGAAAACTCACACACTTTCTGCCTAAAAGCTTGATAGTCTTCTAAAGCTCTGTCATTTTTACTCCAGTCTTGTGTATTTACTGTCTAGACATATTATGATGGTTTGTAATAGATGAAAGATCAGTGGAAAGTGGGCACACTTATACAGGGCAGAGTTGTTAATGACTGAAAGCCTCCTTGAGCAAGGAGTTAGGTGTATTGGTTGACATCTAAGACTTCAAGAACAAAGTGATTTTAGCATTTTCTCACAGCGCACTCTTTTAGCAGACTGCCCCTCTTTCACTGTATTATTTCCTACTGAAAAGTGTTGACTGAGATATTTTTAAGGTGCAGGGCCATTTAATGAAGAGCAGGGTGTTTTGATGGGAATTTAACATTGGAGACAGAGATATAAATGTGGTGGATCTCTTAAATTCACAAGTAAAGAGTGTTTTTCCTAAAAAAAACACTGTGCACTGATATTTCACCTAACCTAGGTCTGCCCTTCTTTTCACTATATTGTATCATTTTGAAGAGTTGTTGACTGTGATATTTTTCAAGAGGAAGACCATTTCTGAAGAGCAGGGTTTTAATATTTGAAGATTGGTCTTAGAGACACAAATACAAGTGTTGGTTGGCCTCTAACAAATTCACAAGAGGAGTGATTGCTTAACACTGTATACAGGAAATTTACACAGCATTTTGTCTCATCTTTACTGATGGTGTCCTATTGAAGAATTTTGCCTGGCTAAGGTACATTCAAAGGTGAAAGGCTGGTTTTAAGAAGAGAAGAGGTTGTGAATTCAAAGACACTTGTTGCAAACCATCCACCTCACATTGTTTCTCTGTCCAAGCAGCATAGTGACCAGTTTCAATCCAGCAGGGCATTTTTACACATAGTGAGGGCAGTTTGCCTTTTCCAAAAGCATTTTCAGGTCAGAATGCCTCCAAGGCAAGACCACAGGAGCGGTCCACATAAGAGATATGAGCCTATCTCCACAGAAGAAATCAATGCTCACCCATCTGTGCTTTTCAATTTCCATGAAGTAGGCTGTCTTGATTTCTGCCAGAAGATAGAAGAAGTCAAGAGTTTTTCGCCATTAACGCACTTGTGCGCTCTGAGATTCAAAGAAAAACACTTCCAATTGGCGGGTCTTGATTTCAAAATTTATCCAAGGTATGTGTCCAAGGCTACCAAGATCCCGTATCATGGCGAAAAGTGGTTTAAACAAGCTCATCTTGACTTAGAGGATTATAAACCTTTCATCAAGCCTGAACATAGGGAAACTATCACTGCTATTTTCCCTTTTTCCTATCTTCTTGACAGCTATGCTCCACTGATGAAAGCCATAATGAGATATTTCACTTGTGAAGGGAGGTTTAATCGAATTTATGCCTACCATGTCCGCTTGTTGATGCATTTTACCAGAAGCAGGCAACTAAACCTTCCGTACTTTTTGTCCAAGAGCATAGAGAAAATGGCATCTACTGTCCAAAAGAAGGCTCCACCTCAGCAAATCCCTTCTCTCTTTCATCATTCCTTGATCAAGATTATCTTCTTACACTAGCTAGAGAAGAAAGGGGTTTCATGGGATTTATTCATCAGCCATTCAGATTTTGCCACTGTCCCTCCTGTTCATGTGTCTCCTACTCAGCCTGTCCATCGCCCAGTGCCTTTGTCTAGTAGGCCTACACCTAGAAGACTCAAAATGACTACTGGGCAACCAAGTCAACAGGGAGAAGGAGAGGGCAGTGAACAACAGGGAGAAGGAGAAGGCAGTGAAAAGCAGCAGTTGGATGTTGAGGGACAGCAGCAGTTGGATATTGAGGGACAGCAGCAGATACAGGATGAGGGACAGCAGCAGACAGCAGTTGAGGAGCAACAAGTTGGGCAGGAAATTGAAACACCTTTTGAGCCACAAACTGGACAAGATATTGAGGAAGAACAACAAGCTAAAGCTGCCACCTTAACAGTGACAAAGATTGTTCCTAGCAAGAGGAAATTGCCCAAAAAGACACCTTCTAGCTTGCCAAGGAGGAAAAGCGCCAGATTGGCTTTCAAAGGCAAAAGCATAGTTGGAGAAAGTGCCAAGCATGGAGGTGAACTAGCTGTCATCCCTATCCCAAGCGATGACAGTGATAATGAGGCCCACATCCTTGAAAACCTCCTCATTCACAAAGAGGGGCAAATTGAGGTATTACAGGAAGATCTTCAAAGGGCGAGGAATTTCAACCACTTCTTGGAGGTTGAAAACAAACAGATGAAGTTTCATGCAGCTATTCATGAGGCAAGGGCAATTAAGTATAAGAAAGAGGCAGAAAAGGCGCAAGAAAGAATTGAAGAGCTCATTGGTGAGTTTGATGATGAAGAGGAGGAAGACCAGCCTAGGCGGAAGAGGCCTAGGACCATCGGGCTTAGAAGAGCCTTGGAAAAGCAGAGAGCAGAAGAACAAGCCCATTTCCAAGCCTTTCCTCTCACTGCCCTCCTTGAGCAGGAAATTGAGGAAAACAAATAAGCATGGCTTGAGAGAGCTAACCAGCATTTGGAAATGAAGCTTGAGAGGGCGAACAGGGATCTTGAGCTACAAAGAAAGAGGACTCTTCACTTTCAGAAGCTAAATCAGTTTGCCAGGCGAAAATTAAAGGTAGCACAAGAGAAATTGAAGAAGTTGAAAGGGAAGCGCCTAGCATGGAAGGAAGGGAAAAGCATATCATCCCTTGATATTTTAGCCTCAGCTTCGGAGCATGTTGCTATGGACCCTTGAGGGTCATGCATGCCAATTTTGGGCCTTTTTCGACAACTTTTTGTTTTTTGGCATTTTTTGGGTTTTTGGCCGAAAACTCATAATTTCGCCATTTCAGTTTGATGAGTTTTCAAGGGAGGAGGATGATACCGATGGATGCCATAATTCCATGAGCAGGTCTCCAGCGATTTTCAGGGCATTTGGAGATCATTCGCCCCTCAAATTGGCGAAAAATACCCTCTTTTTGCACATTCTGCCCGCCATATCAGCAGTCTGCTATTTTCTGGGTTTTTACACACAGGTACAGTTTTGGATGACTTCCAGGCCTCGGATTGAGATGGTTTCAGTTGCACCGGAAAGTAGACACAGAGAGCTTTCCAGCAAGCCCTCATGAGCCTCATTTCGACATCGGGAAGTCTGCCTATTGCATCCAGAAAGTCAGGGGACCTTTTTCAGGCATAAATATGAAGTATTTTTGTAATTTTTGAACTTCAAAAATCTGCTTTTCCCAAATGTGCGTTAAGCTATTTTTATCATTGGGAAATGATGTAAAGTCAATATAATTTCCTTTTTTAGCAGTTTTTTAGATATTTTATGGGATATTTTGTGCCTTGGGCTTTGCAAAGCCTCAAGGACAAGTTTAGATATTTTGACTTGGCCAATGGGATAGCTAGTTGCTCCATGAGGTTTTCCTCCCTCAAGCCTATTTATCCCATGGTTCTCATTGTAAATCAGAGGCTGAACTTGAGAGAAGAATTAATGCATTGGTCATATGAGCCTTGAAGAATACACTTGAGTTATGATTTTTGGACTGCCTCTTGGATGCTTTTGAGGAATGTTGAAGGCTTGTTGATGGATTCCTTGACATGGTAGAATGGTATAGTGCTTCTTAATGTGTTTTGTCTTCTAGTTTTCACTCATAATTCATTTTTCTTGCTGCTATAGATCAGTAAAGATTGATTTTGAGACATGCCCATGGAGGCACCCCAAAATCCCTGAATCTTCATAGCTTGATGTTTTCTTCTCCCTTAGTTATGCTAAAGAATTCTTAGCTGCTCTTTAGTAACCTAAGGTATTGTTGCTAAGTTTTATTCATAAGTTCTATGTATGTTGAGTAGGATGTATGGTTTGCCCTACCTACCTATTAGCTGCCCATAGTTCTGTCCATAAAACTTTCTCTTTGACTGATTTGTTGATCATCTTGTTCAACCAAGGAGGCCTAGTCCCGATCTAGCCCTTTGCCTAAAACTATGAAAGCTTGTTTGTCAAAGTGCCCAATGACTTAGAGACTATGTTTAGGCGGTCTGGCGTAGTTTATGAGTTGTTAGTTTGTCTTATGTGTTTTCCCCAAACTCTAATAGTCATTTCCCGAAGTTAGAGGGTCTTATACCTCTATGTATGGCTGGAATGTTTGATTTCTGTGTATTAATTAGCTCATAGTTACACTTAGCATGATTAATGGCTTGCTATTACATGTTTATGTCTGCTATTAACTAGTTACACTTGAAATCCCTTGTCTTTCACCAACTTGTTGTCCATTTAATCCATTTTGCCCAAAGATCCCTTCTACCGTGAATCAAATCGGCCCTACAACAGCTTTACATCATCACTTCATAGCTTCCTTGACCTGTTTGACCCCATAGCCCAATTTATCTACATCTTGTTATCCAGTTTATGTATTTGATCAGTTTCATCCCTCACAAACTTAAAAACTAAAAAAACCAAAAAAACACTTCATAACTAGCCTAATATCAGAACACCGCAAGTAAACACACCGACATCTTTTACACATATAGAGAGAGCCCTCTCTGAGTCCAGGAAGGCTAGGTCCTTGGGCTCCAAAGGTTGGTTTGATGTTACATCGTCATTTGGCTAGCCAATCGGCCAAATCACGGGACCCTAACAGCAGCTATCAACCCCATGTTCTATTTTCTCACTCTCCATATGTTGAATCATAAATATGCTCGATGGGTAGTTATATTGCAAGAATTTGATCTGAAATTTTTCTCCCCTAAAAGCAAAAGTGCACTCATCCTCGCTGAATTCATCACTTATCCCCCATTAATGATGCACTACCTGATGAACATCTATTCTTAGTGACGATAGATGACCCTTGGTACGACAATATCCTAATTTTCTTACGAACTCAGAAGTTCACACCTTAGCTCACTCATGATTACTGAAGGTGCATACGCCATCAGGCCCCCCGATACCTTCTTTTAGGGGACGTCCTTTACCAATGAGGCATCGACACCATATTTTGTTGATGCCTCACTCACAACCAAGCAGAGCATGTCCTGAATGACTATCATAGTAGGGCTTGCAGTATCTACCTCTACATTTTTGGTACTTCTGGCCCACCCTTTTCCACAACTACATCCAAGCAGTGAAAATATGCGAGTGATGCCAACGATATGCTCACAAGGCGCGAGCCCCTCCAGCTCCCTTGCACCCTGTCCTCGTAGTAGGCAACTTTTGTAAATAGGGCATAGACTTCATGACATTAAACCTCACATTATCCACCAACCACAAGTACATATTTGTGGTCATCAATTATCTCACCAAATGGGTACAAGTGATGCCCACATACAACAACACCGTAGAAACTGTTGCATGGTTTTTCTTCAACCATGTCATCACAGTTTAGTGTCCCTAAGGAATTGGTGTCATATCACAGGAAAAATTTTGAAAACGAAATATTCTGGGAATTTTCCTAATGCCTTGGTTTTTCTCACGAGTTTTCATCACCATACTACCCCGAGTCTAAAAGTCAAGTAGAAGTTGTCAAGAAAGTCCTTAAATTTTTTTTGTAGTGCATGGTGAATAATCACAAAACAAATTGGCACCACATGGTGTTATTGGCCATATTGGAGTGCTGCAAAACATTCAAAGTGTCAACATGGTTCAACCCTTCCAGTTAGTATATGGGGTGGAGTTCGTGCTTCCTATCGAATGTGAAATCCCCACTGTGCATTCAGCCATCGAACTTCTCACTAACACTAAACCCTTAGAAAAAAGGTTGGTACAACTATAACTCATTGATGAAATTTGACAAGAGTCTCTCCAACATAATGAAGCCCACAAGAAGAGGGCCAAAGCATCCTTTGATCATAACATCACCCCACGCTCATTTACTGAGGGATAACTAGTCCTATACTATGATATCGTTCAAGAAGCTTTAGGGCCCATGAAGTTCGAGATATTATGGAAGGTTCCAAACATTATCAGACCTTTTCTCCTTAAGGGAGCATACATTTTGTCAGAGCTAGACAGGACATACCTAAAAAACCCCGTCAATGGACTCTAACACAAATACTTTCACCCATAAAATAAGGGCCTCAATACCTTAGAATGAATATGTGTGCAACATATTTTTTTATGATGATCACCTCATCATGGAATTCTTCTAAAAACACGTTGTCTCATCATGTTTAGTAGATGGATTTTTCACCAATCTACCATTTTTTTATTTTTTTATGGTTCCTCTCGATGGTCACAAAACTTAGTTGTTGTCACCTAGGCCATATACTTTCATGACCGATCATCGTACCTCACTAACAAAATTTGTATCGAATCAGCCACCAACAATCAAGATGAATATGACAATGTCATAGGAATTTTTAACTGACTCCTCCCTCCAAGGCATCCACCATCCACATGTGTTCCTTGATTCTCGGTTGGTTGTGTCATAGTTAAACCAAACCTTTCAAATTCGTGATTCATGCCTCTTTAGGAAATACCTGCATGAAAAAATATTAACCCACAGTTTTGATCACATCACATTTACACATATACCAAGAGATAAAAATCATTTAGATGATCTCATAGCTAAACATATCCTATACTGGAATGCATTACATATATATCGTCAACCATAAGAGCATAAAATCCATCGTATTCATTAAAAAAAAATCATAAAAATATCCATATACACATCATGAGATCTGACAAAATACATCTCGAATATATATATATATATATCAAAAAATATGTGTATTTCCTAGTATACAGAAAATGATTCCACTAGTTCATAACCAGGAAAAAAATATGTCATCAAAAAGACAGGGGAGCATCATCATAATGGGTTCTTGCCCTAGTATATACATAAGTAAGTCTATGGTTGAGCCCCTATAGCTGGGTCTCGTGGACCAACAACCGCACCAGGAGCTACAATAGGAGTAGTTGTATCCAACGCAAAAGCTAAATGCCGTAATGTCAGATGATGTTCCATCTCATGAGCCATCATTGTCTACATGGCGAGCTCCTCCAAGTCATCAAAGCCCCCAGTGTACATCCCCTAGGTCAAGTCTGTGCCCTCTCCCGGGTGTCATGGTAGTCTCATGGTTGGGCCTTCAATGCAGTAGAGTGATCCTCTACGGCCTCAGCATGCTCATGCCAACCCTCGGCATCCCCAGTTTCCATAGCACTACTACCCTCTCTGGAGGGTCCACCCATCTCCAACTGGCATGGTGGTACCAGTGATGTAGGCCTAGGCAGAGGCCTATCATCTCTCTGTCTCCGTGGAGGTGGTGTTGCCCCTGGTACACCCATCCATTGTGGAGCGTTGCCTATAAAGTAGGCTAATGGTCGTCTACTAGGCCTCACATCTGCAAGTAAACAAACATGGTATCAGTTTCATCGTAAAAACACATACATATATACATTTAAACAGTACTCAAATGAAGAAAATATAGATATCATACCTGCTAACCCCCATGAATAATCTAGAGGGAGACCTATGTCTAGATCACCCCGGAAGTCCACTCCATGATAGGGCTACTGCAAAATCAACTGAGGGTTGGATTCAAACCAACCCTCCACAATGTTGTTCCAGTACCTCCCCGCAGCTACACCTCTAGTTTGGGGGGCTCCCACCTCTGTATATGAGGATCCCTCGAAGGCCCAGCTGGCATCACAATAAAGAGTCGTAACATAACCACCCTCTCATACATAATGCTACACAAGATACTTGAATAGAAAAATCATTGAAACCTCCCCATCTTCACCTGCGTGAGCTAGGTCATCATACATCATTACACCAAGCGAGATCAATCAAATAAATGGCCCACCTACATCTACTGCAAAATATCTATATGTGGCCCTGATACTATATGGGATGAATCCAACCCCATCAAATGCACCGACAGAGCCGCATGCTCTGTTAAACTCACATTGGTAGAAATTTCGATGCAACCATCCACAATAACATTAGGATCACAATTCTCCTCATCCTCTGCCCAATGGTGGATTTTCACCGCCAGAGGTGTCAGTGGATAAGGTAATGTCTCCCCACAACTCAGCACACTGATCAAAAAGTACACATTTACTGAGCTAATATAGGCAACTCAACTCGTCTCACGACCATGATCTATCAAGCATTATCCCAACAACGAACTAGGAATCATAAAAATCGGTCTTGAGACCTCAGGATGGGGTTCTGAAGAAACTTCAGTAACCCCACTATGTCAAATTCTAACGAACTGCTAGATATTGAGCCACCTCATCTCATAGGGTGGTCCAATCACACTCCCTCCACATCATCATACCATCAAAACACCAAAAATATCATTTTTTGGACCCTTCAGTTAAAAATTAAGAAAATATAACTTTTGAGCGGGTCACATGCTTTAATTATGCACAAGTGTGTGTAACGCACGTTTGTGTGTCGAACAGGTGCACTATGCACACATTTTTTTAGCCAACACGTGCGTTGACCACCATGGTCAGTCGATGCAACTTTTTTTCACACAGTCGCATCGACATCGCATTTTTACTTCATACAGACACAACATTCGATGTGCCTATGTGAATCATTTACGTGGGGACGACACGTGAAGATCAAGGCTCCACACGTCAACTACATGACTCTCTTCGAGTCGATCACGCAGTCCCCAAACAGTAACCCTAAAAGGTCATACAGGGGACCCATATATGGCCTACTTACCATACAAATATAAAAAAATAAAAATCATAGGGTGCTAGCTCCTACCTAGCCCTCTCCACATGCATCCAGGGTATTCTGGTTGACCGCAATGTATTAGGGTGCTAGATCCTACCTATCCCTCTCCAAAGATAGCCTCTGGCCTCTGAAGCTCACCAATGAAAATGAATTGAAATTGGGCCTTTCTTGCCTATATATTGCCCTTTTTCCCATTTTATGGAGCCCACAACCAGAGCTCGGGGCCTTAGTTCACAAACTTGTGAGAGGAATAACGATCAGTACCTTATCATCTTCAACCAAGAACTCTATGTTCAAATTATCACCAAAACTTATTTTTGGGCCCGTCGCATGCCCCAGACTTTGTCTCAGGTACACCTTCTCTTGTTTTTTAATTCATGACATCAAAAATTATTCATATGTTTTAAAAATATAATTTCACGTGTGGTATTGTCTACAGATATTTCAGGTGCATAAGAAACACCATGCTTTGATCAACACCTCAACATAAAACTACAAGAGCATGTATCATTCAACACTCAGCATGATAGGCTTCCTTTTAAGCTTTGCATATCCTGACATCATTTCTCTAAAGTCCACCACAAGGTCCATCATCTTGAACATGTTTATCATCACCTCACCTTTCACATGATAAACACCCACTATTGTTGATAGAGCCTCCCCACTCATGGCTCCCATCATATTCATATACCCCCACTCATTTTCGGGATCCATGACCACCCACTCTGGCCCGGGAACCACCTCATTTATACTTCTTGATGATCAACCTCATTATTCTTCACTCATTGCATACTAAAACCAACTCTCAGTCCACCACTAATATTTTTTCAACGGATCAACAAGATGCATTACTGTGTTTCACATTTAGCCTATCACACCCCCATGAATATAGCCCATCTATGTCACTTCTTCCACCTCATCACCCCCACACTGAGACCAACCAATGGGGCCCCCACCCACAGTAAAAAAATACTATCCTTGCATAGTAATACATGACCCACACATGTTAATGGGGAACCCATATCTTTGTTTGTACATCCAAACCACTTTTACATTCTTTTAGCAAGTGTACAAAGATTTTTTAGGAGAATGACTTCCACCCATATTTTTACGTTTCATACCTAGTGGAAGTTTCCAGTCACCCTTGGTTGGATCTTGCACATTCTTTACCAATACCAATAACACCAGTGAGAGTATACTTACATACACCTTGTGTTATCCCCCTAATTGTCTCTCTTTTTACTACTTTTCCCTTCCTAAATTATAACCATTTACCCCTATTTCACCTCCTTTATGCACCCTCATCCTACACCAGTCCAAGCATGGTGACACATTTAGTATAAACCTTTATTTTTCATGTTTTAATTCAATTTAGCATTAATTAAATATTTATCACATGATTTCTTATTTCTAAATAACTTTTTTAACTAATCGATATCCCCAAAGGTTATGTGATGGTTAAAGTGCTTATCGTGACCGCTAATCTTAGTGCAAGATCGGATCTGCACTATTGCCAGCACAACAGATCTTCACGGCAGATCTAAACCTCCTTAATCACCACCCCATCTTAAGCCATTTCAGCCATGACAGCGAATGATTCAAGGGCAGTCGAGACTAATCCGTGAAGGGAGAAAGCTAGTTAGCTATGGCCAGTTTTGCAAAACTGTCTTATCTAGAAGGCTGAGACTAAATTCTGCATTTTGTTATGAATTATTTGAACGATATTTTTTGGCCTTCGGCCAACAGATTTATATATTGTAAAATGTAAATAGGACCGGGAGGAGAATTTTGGAGTAGAGTTTAGATTTAAGTTGATAGGCGGTAACCAGTCTTTTGTTATCACCCGAATCTAGGTTGAACATTGTATCAATGTATGTATTCACCTCAATAAATTAATAAAAGGTTTTATTCCCCCTCATGTTTTAGATATTATGTTTTTGTTCTTTTAAGATGATGAATTAACTGGTTTGCTGAGTATCATTTAATTTCAAAAGGGAAACGCACTGGTTGGCTAGGGCCCAGCCAACCCAGCACGTTTACCCTGTTTTTTGTTTCCTGTAATGTGTGTTTAAATTATTAGTGTGATTCAATTTTCAGCACATGTATTCCTGTCTTATTGAAAATGGATCCATCGTGTGAAGTAGTTACATTTTATTTCCCTGCAAATTACTTTCCTGCATTTAATTTTAGATTGGATTTCCCGTCTGGTACAAGCAAGAGAAGAAAACTTGCACCAGGCACATTGGTGTGACATTTCTTTTTTCTTGCAGTTATGTTATTTGGTTTTCCACCTCCTAGTACAAGCAGGAGAAGCGAACATGCATCAGTGCATGTTGGTGTGACATTTTTTCCCTGTAGTTCTATTTATTTGGTTTTCCTCTGCCTGGTACAAGCAGGAGAAGCAAACCTGCACCAGTGCACATTGGTGTGATGCAGCAAGTTTTCTTAATCTACTTTCCGCGATTTTCTTTCTTTCTTTAAACACTTACGACAAGATAAATGATTGTTTCTTTACTTCTTGACAGCGGGGGTACCCATAGCCCTGGTTTGCCTTGGTACCAACCTCAATCTGTGTGTAAATGCGTCCAATTTTTCAACGAGCTAACTAAATTCTAGCTCTGATACCACTTGATGACGGGGTCATCCACTGTCTCGTTTTGCTCAATTTTTTAACAAAGCTGTGTGTGAAATGTATCCAAAATTTCCTGCCAATCAACTCACAATCTGGCAACTCAACATGTTCTTGATATAAATTAACCATATCATATAACCCTCGGCAGGTACATGTATTAAACCACGTTCCTACATCACATATTTCATATTGCACCAACTTCACATATACAATCATTATACGTAATATATCCACACATATATTACGACCTTCTTTAATATCGGAAACATTACAATGAAGTCCAAAAATAATCGGGCATACTTTTATTAACTTGCAACCTTAATACATCTTTGATTTGGAATAAGCCGCAAACCTCAACACATACGTATGCATGCTAACGGCCTTCTCCATCCGACGGTTGTTATCACGTCACATCGCTTCGTCTGATCGGACAAATATCGCACGGCATAGAAGCGCGAATGATAATGCGCGATGGCGTGCAGTGGAGGCAGTTTTCCAAATTCGCCAGAGGACACGTGTTGCCCGTCCTATGGAATCGCTCCCAATTCCTCAAATACCGCTCACCATGTAAAGGTGGTGCGATGAAAACCAGAAACTGCCTTTATTGTTCATCCAAACCATGTTCACTGTTCCTCTCGGTCACGGTTCCACTCTTTCCATGCTCCAGGTTCCATTTAATTCCACCAACGCTCTATTCGGGACTTTGCAAGGTTAAATGCTTATAATCAACTCAGCTTTCACTCTCCCATTGAAGACTCGCCTCGATACACAACTTCCTTATTAGGTGAAAATATCTGGCGCTTGAACTAGATGCTCTGGTTTTGAAAGCATCGATTCCTTTTGAATCGATGCTTCGGCTTATATATCAGTTCTCCTCACAGTACTTGAGATACCCCTCAGATATTCAACCAAATAATTCCACGACTGCAAATATCCAACTAAGCCAGTTCTTCATCACAAGAAGGTCTCTGCCTGGAATTCGAATCCCACCACCATGATTCCTCAACAGGGTTTCACTTTTACCTTCATACGTAGAGATTCATACTATACATAATTACAGAGAATTAGAACAGAAATAATCAACGAACGCACAAACATGCAAGGTATTCCCCACACAGAGTTTAAACAACAAATGCACAGTTACACTGAGATAATTTCCTCATAAGATTTGACCAAGAAGACATAAAGTCACACACGGGATTTATAAACAATTCTCCATAAACAGATATATATATATATACATACAGGCGATCAACCTCAAAATAAATTGCTTACAAATTCATGACAGACCAGATATTCAGTTTAGTGGCCATTATCCTCCTACACTATTGCTGAAGAGGTTCTCTACCTCTAACTCTCTCTCCCTCTCCTATCTAAACTCTTCAGGATTACATTTATACCACAAGGATGACCTGAATCGATTCAGGTCCCCAAACACTTCAAAAAATCTTAACATTCCCAATTCCTAAATTCGACTCAATAACTGAACTGACTCTAAACTGACTCTTCGTATTCCTATCTTAACCAATTCCTCATGTTCTCAAAATGACTTGAGAATAATTACAATTCCCTACCAAATTTATTCAAACTATTAATATTTACAAGAATATTTAAGAACATGGGACCCCCTATGTCTACTTATGTACAAAGTAACTTTTGAGCCTAATTCCCCTGCATTAGACTCCCAAGCTTCAAATTATTCATGATCTCTTGATCATGTGCTCTTCATCTCTGCCTCCAGGATCCCATACTTTGTTTTGCTGTTGTCCCTCAGCTGCATCATTCTTCAACTGATCTTTTCCAGGCTTCCAGACTTTGTTCTGTAATCTGCCCCCAGCTATGCTTTCACAATCTTCCATTGTCTTTCTCTTGCTAAAACTTTCCTGCTTTCCTTCTGTTGTCTGCTGCTCCTGAGTCACTCTCATCATCAGTCTTCTGATGTACTCAATCTCCATGTCTAGCTTATCTTCTAGCTGGAATTTATCTTGCCCTATGCTACTGCCTTCAATCTTTGTCACTGCTAATATTGCTGCTCTTGCAGTCTCACATGCTATTAACATGTTTATTACTTCTGCAGGTGTCATCCTCCATGTTGTGTCTGCTGCCACCATGGGTGTTGATGTTGCCACCGTGGGTGTTGCTGCCTCCATGGGTGTTGCTGCCTCCCCTTCCTATCCCTCTGCAACACTTTTCTTTTGTTCATCATCTGCAAATTCATTCTCAGAAAACAATCCACTATTTAAATTTCTACCAGTAGTGACATACTCCTCCAGTATACTAGTAAACAGAATTTGATTCTGCAAGCTAATATCTACTCCTCTCTTCTTCACAGCTTCAGGCATCCTTGCTCCAAGGTCTGCAATCCCTTTCTCTTCTTCAAATGCTCTCAGCAAATAACTCAGCCAATTATTCTGTGTTTGTTTTACATCTTCAACATGTTGGAAGTTATCTCCAACATCTCTTCCTTCCTCTTGGGCAATATTCAACAACTGCCTCTCATCCTCTTGATGGATTCTGGAAATCCAATCAAGTTCTCGGAGATTTTCTTTCTCATATTCTGTCAGAATGTAATGTTGATTCCTCCTCACTAGTCTAGCCAATTCTTCTCCGTCAATGACAATTCCCTGCATATGATACATGTTTGTCTCATCCTCCTTCAGCAACAGTTTTTCTTCTCTCAAGAAAATTTCAAAGGATGAATTGTCTTCTACATCACCTATACACATAAACAAACTATCAGTGTTAAAACCATGAGACCCAATGGTCTCAATTGATGACCTGGTCACCAATTCTTCTCCCGGAAATTATAAGTTTGGTTCAAGGCTCATAAAATCTTCATCATATTTCTCTTCAGCTTTCAAATTCATCCCCACTGCTCCAATCATCATGCCTAGATGTTGATCCTTCACTATGTTTTCAGCCAACACAGTTTCCTTTCTATTCATTTCTCTGACAACTTCCAACTGCTGTTATTCCTCTTTCTCTGCATGGTTAACACATGGATCATCAGCAATAAAGTTCCAATACTTCAATGCCTTCTTTTCTTATGAAAACACATCAGTATGTTGTGCAGAACTCCTTTCCAAACCTTCTATCCACACCTCAGCATGTTGATCTGCATCCTTCATGAGACTATCAGCTAGCCTCACTTTTCTTCCATCATCTGCTTCATGAACTCCATCCATGAAGATCTTCCTGCCTTGCTTTCCTAGCAACTTGTCTAGTGCATAGGTCCTCTTCTTTTCCAATTCTCTTCTCTGAGAATCCAACCTCCTATATAAATCAACAACTTCCATAGGAGTATATTAAGGTTACAACCTTTTATGCCTCTGCTTGTTCTTGACCAATCCTCTATTGGCCCTTCTTTCTTAGCTTCAAAATTCTGCTGGATATCTTCATTTGACTCTTCTATCTTCATCTCTCCCTGAGATCTCACTATCTCAACATTGATCTGAATAGATTTCGGATTCAATGTCTTCTTCTCACCAACAAACTCTGAAGCTTGTTCATCTTCCAGTGGTGTACCTGCAAACACACACAACTTTTTATTTTTCAAATCACAATACTTTTCAGTCTTGGCTGCTTCCTCAAGCACTTCTCCTTAAACAGGTCCGCACATGGAATCTTCAATTTCCATCCTTGCCTCAAGAACTCTGGGTTCTTCTTCCTCTGTGGAGTCTGTCATCACCTCACATTTGTCAGACTCAAGAACACAAGTCCTCACATCATCTGGACTTGTCCAATAACTCAGGAATTCCTCAATGATTTCCTCCTCAGCAAGACAAGGTTCTTGCTGCCTCAAGTCTTCACTATGTTTCACAAGATCTCCTACAGGTCTCCATTCTTCATATGTGCTCTGTTCTGCTTCACAAGCAGAAATTTCTTCTTTCAACTTAGCTGCTCTGAGTTCTTCTCTCAACAAGGCAATATTATTTTGCCTCAACCTCATCGGTAATGGTTGCCATTTTACATTCTTCCTCATGAGCCAACCAACTCTCTGGCTTTCTTCTATCCTTAGTTTCAATCTGTTGAACTCTTCCCTGATCTCAGCTAATTCTTTCTGCCATTCTTCATCTGTGGATTTCTTCTTCATGCCATTTGCTTTGGCATCTTCACTCACTCTTCTGTTGTGGCTTCTCCCAGAACCTCTGCAATCTCTGTAGTCTCTGCTATGGCTCTCAGTAGCCATTTTATTCTCTAGGAGTTCTTCACTCACAAACTACACTAAGCCTCTGCAACAACAAACTCTCTTGCTGCAACTTACCTCACCAAGCTTCTCTCCTGAGCTCTCGATTTTGGCAAGTACTGGTCCCCTCTCTACAGGAACCTTCTAGGCTTCACTCTGCAACTTTCTCAAGAACACCTCTTTTCTTTTGTCATCCAACCTTTGTTGGGAATCTTCTAGGTTCTACCACACTCTTTCTGCACTCAAAATCCCTTGCTGGATTCTTCTATCACTGCTCTCAAAGCTGTGATCTACTTCTACTGAGATGTATTCAATTGTCTGCACTCTGACTTCTGCAAAAAATCCTTCAACCAGAGTTAAACACTACTCATATTCTCTTGAGAACACTGCAATTGTCCTCTTTATCTAGCCTCTAGCTGAATACCAGGCTCACTACTTTCACTATCAAACTCTGTCTTTAATTTTCCGCAACCATAATTCTGTAACTACAATTTCAAATCAGATTAAAGTTAATTACCTGCAAGATCATGATCCTGTCCTCCACTCACTCTGCAAATCTTGTTCACTGTGATTCTGTGTATCCTTGCTGTGTGATCTTCCTTCTTTAAATCTGCAGTATTCAAAACTCTTGTCCTCCAATTGGACTCTGCAATTCTACAATCACCTTCACCGTATCTCTGTAGGCTGCAATATTATCAGTTTCCACAAGTCTAGTTTCCTTTCATTCAGCAAACTTTGACTTTTCAAAAAGAGCTACTCCTGAAGCTCTGATACCACTTGACAGCGGGGGTACCCATAGCCCCATTTTACCTTGGTCCCAACCTCAATCTGTGTGTAAATGCATCCAATTTTTCAACAAGCTAACTAAATTCTAGCTCTGATACCACTTGATGACGGGGTCATCCACAGTCCTGTTTTGCTCAATTTTTTAGCAAAGCTGTGTGTGAAATGTATCCAAAATTTCCTGCCAATCAACTCACAATCTGGTAACTCAACACGTTCTTGATATAAATCAACCATATCATATAACCATCGGCAGGTACATGTATTAAACCACGTTCCTACATCACATATTTCATATTGCGCCAACTTCACATATACAATCATTATACGTAATATATCCACACATATATTACGGCCTTCTTTAATATCGGAAACATTACAACGAAGTCCAACAATAATCGGGCATAATTTTATTAACTTGCAACCTTAATACATCTTTGATTTGGATTAAGCCTCAAACCTCAACACATACGTATGCATGGGCCCAGCGCTAACGGCCTTCTCCATCCGACGGTTGTTATCACGTCACGCTGCTTCGTCTGATCGGACGGATATTGCACGGCGTAGAAGCGCGAATGATAATGCACGATGGCGCGCAGTGGAGGTGGCTTTCAAAATTCGCCAGGGGACACGTGTCGCCCGTCCAATGGAATCGCTCCCAATTCCTCAAATACCGCTCACCGTGTAAAGGTGGTGCGATGAAAACCAGAAACCACCTTTATTGTTCATCCAAACCACGTTCACTATTCCTCTCGGTCACGGTTCCACTCTTTCCACGCTCCAGGTTCCATTTAATTCCACCAATGCTCTATTCGGGACTTCGCAAGGTTAAACGCTTATAATCAACTCAGCTTTCGCTCTCCCATTGAAAACTCACCTCAATACACAACTTCCTTATTAGGTGAAAATCTCTGGCGCTTGAACTAGATGCTCTGGTTTTGAAAGCGTCGATTCCTTTCGAATCGATGCTTCGTCTTATATATCAGTTCTCCTCACGTTACTCGAGATACCCCTCAGATATTCAACCAAATAATTCCACGACTGCAAATATCCAACTAAGCCAGTTCTTCATCACAAGAAGGTCTCTACCTGGAATTCGAATCCCACCGCCATGATTCCTCAACAGGGTTTCACTTTTACCTTCATACGCAGAGATTCATACTATACATAATTACAGAGAATTAGAACAGAAATAATCAACGAATGCACAAACACGCAAGGTATTCCCCACACAGAGTTTAAACAACAAATGCACAGTTACACTGAGATAATTTCCTCATACGATTCGACCAAGAAGACATTAAGTCACACACGGGATTTATAAACAATTCTCCATAAACATATATATATATATATATACATACAGGTGATCAACCTCAAAAGAAATTGCTTACAAATTCATGATAGGCCAGATATTTAGTTTAGTGGCCATTATCCTCCTACTCTGTTGTTGAAGAGGTTCTCTACCTCTAACTCTCTCTCCCTCTCCTATCTAAACTCTTCAGGATTAAATTTATACCACAAGGATGACCTGAATCGATTCAGGTCCCCAAACACTTCAACAACTCTTAACATTCCCAATTCCTAAATTAGACTCAATAACTGAACTGACCCTAAACTGACTCTTCGTATTCCTATCTTAACCAATTCCTCATGTTCTCTGCCCCGAGAATAATTATACATTCTTACCAATGGTTCTCAAACTATTAACACGTGCAGACATGAGAATCATGGACCTCATGAACATTTACAGACAAAGAATTTATGTTTGTACCTCTTCAGTGGTCACTTCTGTGAATTTATTAATCCCAGAGAACAGAAATTTTAAAAGGCAAAATATTTGAATTTGAAGGAACTACTGTTTTCATATCAATGTTCATTAAAGAATAAAGCAGTGGAAGCCTGGTCACTGTGGCACCAGTTTCTGGCCACAGGACTCAGTGTCAGAACCTGAAACCTGGAGCCCTGGCATGAATGGCAAATCTTCAAAGAAGATCAACACTGGCCTCTAAGATAACCTGGATCTCATGACCAGTGCAAAATAGATTAGTGCAGGATAGATTAATACAAGAAGGAAATATCTAAGGAAGCAGGTTTAAGGGCCCATCTGAAGAGACTGCTAAAGTGTCTCTGCTAAGGAAAAAATACACACTCAGTAGATTAAACAACCATTAGCTGAAGTGATTTCCTTTTATCTTTAATTCTCTCTTTCAAATGCATGCTTTCTTCATACAGTCTTAGATTATTATTAATGGTTCAAGTTGCCTTTTTCTCTTTTGATTTGATTCTACAATCTTTCTTTTAAGAAAGTAGGAATTTACATTTCAAAGATTCATAGCATCTATGGAATTTTTTGTGCTTCTTCTCTAAGTTTACGAATCCCCCACGTTGACAAATTAAGTGTTGAGGAGTTTAGTTAAGTCTAATTCCTGCACCCAACACCTTGGATGTCCTACCAACTATCAGAAGTTTTTTTGACTGGCGCCACCTGCATTAACACCTTTGACCTCAAGCTATTTGTCCTAAACCATCACTTATAGCCAACTCTTTTTATCATTCCTTTTTAACCCACCATATTACACATTGTTTCACCGGGAACCCTAACCGCTTGTATCAACACCTTTTTGGAATATTGATGCTTCTTTATTGTCGACTCCACTGAACATATTCCAGGATTGAGGTAGTACCTTGGATGGCTTCCCCATTTTTTAGGGAACATCTTTGGATGGAAAATTGGGAATCAAAATTTCCCATTGATGTCATTGAT
The DNA here is from genome assembly GCA_034641835.2 of Pinus albicaulis. Taxonomy (NCBI): domain Eukaryota; kingdom Viridiplantae; phylum Streptophyta; class Pinopsida; order Pinales; family Pinaceae; genus Pinus; species Pinus albicaulis. The sequence continues at coordinate 338,673,827 of CM076576.1, forward strand.
CCCCCTCACATTCGACATCAGCACCAGTTTTCATGTCAAGATGTTATTGTACTCCATAACCAATGCGCTCTTCCATTTAGTCAAATACTTGTTCAATGCTAAGCATCTCTTTTAGAAATTCTTAAGCCACAATGCATGGAAGGTTCTCAAAAGTAGAATATCCATGTACACAGTAGCACCTCATCAAAAAGTGCTTTACCCAGATAATGCATGGGGGTACAAAATTCAATATATTTATTCAAAGTCAAAACACCCCTGAGGGCGTTAGTAGTTGTCATCACTAACCAAAAACATTTCACTTACCACAATGTGACTTGGAAAAACCAATATCTGTCAAATTGTATTAACTATTTATCAAAGAAAGAATGAGACATCCCCACCCAATAGAAACAATTCTTATTTCGTCACTCAAGGTTTCCAACAGAGCATGGTTACTCTTTCTCTTCAGTCAAGGGGTCCCTCTACTAATCTTCGCAACAAGTTACTCTCTCTCTCTCTCTCTCTCCTAAAAATTTTATGCAGACTCTCATTCATAACAAGAAAAAATGATTTATTTCAGCTATACACTTTCTCCTAGACCTCATACATTAGGAGGAATCTGTTAACACCAGAAAATCATACACTGCAAAAGACATTAAAATTTTCGAGAAAAAGTAGAAATCAAGATTTTCAAGTGGAGAACATCATGGAAATATAAAAATTTAACTTTTCCTAAGGTCATTTGAGAAAATATTGGACCGTGCACCATAGACAAATAAGGTTTGCACAAGCTGTGTGGCTTTTTCTTCATAAGCCGCGCGGTTCATGGAAGGGTGAACTGTCATATTCCGAGACCACTTACCACACTTGGGGAGGTTATTCCCCAACATGGCCAATCAAGGACAGTTGACTTCAGGTCGTTGTGTATGTGTTTTTGTTGCATGAATGTACCAAATCACACCTGCTTAAGAGGAGTGGTTTTTTCCTCTTAAGTTCTTAGTCACAAGAAGAAAATAAAGGGACTCAAGCAAGTTAGTGAACATGCTAAGAAATAAACATACTAAATAGTGAAATAGCATGCACATTCAAAAATAAAAACTAAACCAAAACACATATTACAAAATCTCTAAATAGAGTCAAACAACTTCAATAATCCAAACAGTGGTGCTTGCGTCCCCTCTTATTGAGTGCTAGTAGGAATAAAGGATGAAATGTTTACCCACTTGCCAAGGGACCCTTGGAACTAGGGAGTTCTAAGACCTGATGCAAGGATGTATTTACTTCTAAGATACCTTGGCGTAAAATCTCCCTCTCTCTACTCCGAAGGACTAGAGTTTTTGGATGGCCAACAACTGAGTCCCCTATATCTCTGCTCTCGATCACACGTTGTTGGATTGCTTGGGGAATTCTGTCCAGCATAACAATGTGTTCTCATATTTTTCATCTCTTGGTGGCCATTTATCAGAGAATTCAAACTCTCCTTCCCTCTCTTGGTATATTTATAGATGGTGACCCAAGAGAGGAGGGTGATTCCATTGTGTGCCACATTTATTCCATTGTGTGCTCCCTTGAGGTCCTAAGGAGGCTTGGGAGGCTATCCTTAGGCAGCCTTAAGTGTGGGATAAATGTCCTAGACTATGCCTTGTGGTCCCTGTAAGTGACTTCTACCACTCTTAGGTCTGCATGGATTTTTGAGGAAAAGTCACGCAAAGGCACACTTATCGAATAAAAGTGCGTGCAAAGGCGCATTTTTTTGGTTTATTCAGTGCGCAATTTGATTTTCCTTTTAGACCTTAGATATTTTTAAATACTTCAGATTTTCTAATGTGCCTCAGCCCTGTAAATCCTTCTGCGTGAAATTTAATAATGTCATATTTTCTTGTCCGATTTTCCGGTGATAATAGTTGCCCCCTCATGTGTGAGGTCTAGGAAGAACTCTATAGCCGAAATACATGATAGTTTCTTTTCTGTGTATTGTGTGGAGAGAGAGAGAGACCTGCATGTAGCACGGAGTTGGAGACACCTTACACTGGGTCGAAGAGTGACCATGTCTTGTGGGAACCCTACAAGAAATGGTATAATACAATAAATAAAATTTTTCTACGAGGCGGGCATGTCCCATGCTCGTGATGCTTTGGCTAGCTAAACAAATCTATTTGAAATATATAAATTTTGTCTGTGTCACTATTATGGTAGTGATTTATTGGTTAATGACAACGACTTCTGATGCCATCAGGGGAGTTTTTTCTTTGACAATAGATGGACTATGGTACCCACATGCGTAAGCTTGGCATGGCATATAAATACACATTGTACGCATGGGTGTCTGACTGGGACCTTCTCGTGTAAGCATTGCTGAAAAAGATGCTTATAAATGCATAGGTCTTCGATGAATTTGATCAAAGTGAAATGGTTGTAAGGTACGATACCATCTTGACATGAAGGCTTGTGTTGTAGTCGAATGTCAGGAGGATCGATGACATCTATGGGAAATGATGCCTCCCACAGTGCCACCCAAGGATGTCCCTTTTGTGGAGAGGGGTGATCCAAGGTACCACTTCCTTTTTGGAAAATAGGTTTTGATGTCGACAAAAATGAAGCCTCAACCGAATGAGAGAGTCGCTGATACAAGGGATCAGGATCCTGGATGTGATAGGTTTAACATAGGCATGATGACAAGGGGTGATCAAAAACTGATGATGTGGATTCAGTGTCCCAAGGTCAGATTATAAAAAGCAGCTTGGCAGCAGTCATACTATTTCTGATGGGGAAATCCCTAGAGTTGGTAGGATGTCCAGGGTGGGTATATTTTGGTTATAAATGTCGTGGTGTCTTATGTGTGAGGGTGTGATACTCCGACCAAGGGTGACCAAGTATTGCTACCATGGGAGAAAAAATGGATGGGTGGGTGGGGGCATAGTGCACTGTTTGCAGTCTTCGTACACTCACCAAAAGAATGAAATAATAGGGTTTGGTTTGTACAAAACACAGAGACGGGTGCCCTGAAACATGTAAGTGTTCACTCATTGATGATGTGAGGAAGGTTTTTTGTTGAGGATGGGGGGCCCATTGGTTGGTCTCATGTGTGGGATTGATGAAGCGGATGGGAAATGTGGTGGATGGCTTACGCCAATGGAGGTGTGGTTAGGCCAAATGTGAGGCACGGTAGTGCGCTTTCGATCTGCTTGCAAAACCTGGTAGTCTAGGAAAGGGGTTTTAATTTGATATTGTAAAACTTGACTTGATGCGTGGTGAGTGATATTGGCATGAGGTTCTTCCCAGACTAAAGTGGTATGGCCATGGCGTCATGATTGTTACATATATGGTCTACTTTGGGTGATGGGCACCATGGAGGGGAGGCTTTATCAACCAAAAAGGATGTTTATCATGTGAAAGGTGGGGTGATGATAAAAATGGTCAGGTGTTTGGAAACTATGGCTAATTTCTTATGGAGAAATGATTTCAGGATATGCAGAGTTTTTCTGGGACTCTATCATGATGAGGGTAGAATGATAGCTGCTCTGGAACTTTTAGTGGATGGAGCGATGGATGCTTTGCACACTACCTGCAAAAACAAATACTGCAAGTGAAAGCATATTATTTATTCAAACATTATTGAAATACATGTGCTAAAAAACAATATGAGAGAGGGCATACCCGTTGGCACTGAAAATTTATTTTTTTGGGGGTGAAAATGTGTGGCACTGCCCTTGGGCGTTATGGAGTGTTGATCACAGTGTTGCTTTTAGTCTTGTAATTGGCCTTCTGAGCTCTTGTTATGGTCCTCCAAAGTTACTGAAAAGGGCGACATATAGGCGAATATTTCTCAATTAATTTCACTTGTGTCAGTTGTGAATTTGAGGTTTTGAGAGGTCAGAGGCTTCTGCGGAGCTGTTCTTACCATTGTGGTCAGCTTGAGTACCCAGGACTAGCTAATTTTTAGCCAGGTAGGCTCCATGACATCCTGAATTTTAATTTTGTCAGTGTGTCAGTGCCAGGGTCCATACAAGATGGGTTTGTACGAATCCTAGGCTATCTTTTACCTTGACAGTGCAGGCAATCAAGGTAAAGGCACCCAACTTGTGCGCAAAAATAAGGTTTTACGCACTTATCGTGCCTATTCTAGATTTCGGCATGCCCTTGTCATGTCTATGAGAGAAACAGACGTGCTCCCATCGCACCTATCTAAGGAATAGGCACACGGAGGACCGAAGCTATTTTTTCCAAAAATTTTGGGAAATTTTGTCTGTTTTTTAGTTTGACTGATGTGTGCCTATTTGATGATAGGATGTTGTGGAGGGAGAGGGATTGGCCTAATCTTCGGGCCTCTTTGGCTGCTAATGGTCACGAGCGTCAACAGTTGGCATGCTAGGGTCTTCTAAAATTTATGGAGAATGACATGCTACGATCACATGATCGTCTTCTGCGCTAACTGATCCGATGCTAGAACAGGCAGCGCAAGGTGATGGTGTTGCGAGGGTGTGACCTTGTTATCTGTCTCGAGATAGATATCTCTTTTGTGACCGAATTTCTACCTCGGGGTGAGGCTCTTCCTTATCTAATGCTCCCTGGGAGAGTAGATCTTGAGAGATTTTCAGCAGTCCATTGTGGCAGGGCACCCCTTACGGAGGGGTGCATAGCGATTGCTACTGTGACTATCTTGTCTGAGCGGTGTTCTCTGGCCACTATTGTACGACTAGAGGGGTCATCTACACCTCATCGAGCATCGGGGCCATAGTTAGGTGTTTTTCACCAATTGAGGGCTGGACACTTCTTTGAGTTTTCCCATTTTTGTTATGACAGGATGCTGGATCAACTTTCTAAGGTCCAAGATGGATCAAATTTGTTTACATATGCTAGCATTCTTTGTAGCATTATGAATTAGCAGGTAGTTTTGTTGAGATCTATAGTGGCTATGCCAGCTAGGAGCTAGCTAGGAGGCCACGAGAGCCTCGCATGAGGAGGTGGGCCCCTGTGATGCCTCGCAGAGGGGGAGGTAGGGTGGGGCGTTATTGGAATGCCACGACAGAGGCTTGGTTTGAGGCCAATCCTCAAATTTTTCTTTCATTCCCTTATGCGTGGATGTACTTCTAGGGAGATCCAGACATGGGTTTACCTATTGGATATGCTTGGGGGCTAGTACGTATGCTTTTGTGTTTTCTACATTTACTTCAGTATTTATGTTTTGTATGTGTATTATGATGAAACTGACATACTTTCGTTACTCTTGCAGATGTTGGCGAGGTCAGATTTCCTATGGCTCAGTTGGTGGGACACCATCTGATTCAATGACCTCGAGGTGCTCCTCACGGGGGACAGGGAGGAGCTCCCATGCAGCCTCTGGGTGGTGCACCGAGAGGAGGGGCTGGTCCCTTGGGGGAGGGTAGCATCTTAGCTACTCCGGAGACTGTTGTTGATCGAGCTCATGTCGATGAGGCATAGGCTCACGTAGCTGAGTTGACAAAGCAGGTGGTTGCTCTAGAGGTCAGAGCTCAGGTGCTAGATGATGTATGGCCATAGATGCCTACTCGAGGTTTCATGGATGACCTCAGGATGCATGGCCGGAGATATTGATGGCCCAAGAGAGGGGCTATTGGTTGGTTTTACGTCTGGTGGCGATCTCTATTTTGACGACGACTCCATTATTGGTACTGGGAGCGGCTATGGGTCCAGGTGACCCACCTAGGGGAGCACCGCCCTAGAGTTTTACTATACCCGGGGAAAGCACCCATTATGTGGATACTTCCCCTATTTTTTCAACTTTTATATTTGTATCTTTTGGACTAACTTATGGGTTAGAGACACTATTTTTTGTACTCAAACACACATATTTTTTGGTATATATGAGAGAGATATTTTTTTCAACTCTACATGGTGTGCCCCCTATTTTGTTTATGGATTATGCTATGCTGATGGATATCTATGTTTTCTATGTTTTTTGTTTTTTATGTACGATGGTTTATTCGAGATTCATTCTAGTTTAGAATATTGTTAGCTATGGGACCAGTTGTTTGGTTTTGACTTCTTGGTGGTCAAACTGTCAGCTTAATATTTTTGCATGCAAGTATTTTCTACACATATGTGAATCCTATATCTCAAATGCTTGGTTTAATTGCGACACGACTAACTAGGAATCAAGGTAGATATGCATATGGTGTATGCCCTGATTAAGGGCGTCACACATAAGTCTGATGACAACGTCATATTCTGCATGAATTTTTGTTGCTAAAATGATGCATACACCATTAGTGCAGACTGGTAATCGATCAAGATGATAGGAGACTGTTGCTAAACTTTGAGACCATCGTTATGCTCCATCAGAAAATATGAAGTAATGGTCAAGTTGGTAATCCATTGTGACACCAGAGTGCATTTTGTGACAAGTCTTTTAAAAATTTTGGGTCTGTGTACATTGACTCTAGGGGTGGGCCTCCTTGGCCCTTATGGGTAAAATTTCTTGAGGTAAAGGTCGTTGATGGGGTTGCTGAGGCATGTTTCATCCGACTCAGTCAAGATGTATGCCCCCTTGAGGAGGCAATGTTTTATGATGTAGGGTCCTTTCCACAAAGTTTCGAACGTTCCTGTCCCTAGGGATTCTTTTGTGACATCGTAGTGGAGGACTAACTCTCCCTCAGTGAATGAATGAGGGTTGATGTGGTGGTCAAATGATTCTTTTACCTGTTTCTTGTGGGCCTCGTTGTGTTGCAGCGACTACCGTCGGCTTTCATCAACAAACTCTAGTTGTAATAAATGATGTTCTGGAGGTTGGCTATCATCGAGGAGTTCAATGGCGGCATGTAAATTTAGGATCTCACAGAAATCAATGCAAAATCGTAGGGTGCCCTGATTTTTTACGACGGGAACAGGGTTGGGGACCCAAGATGCGTGGGTAGCTTGAGTCCTAGTTCCGATACATAGTAGAAGGAAATATTATTATTTTTTGTATGGTATGTATGATTTACTGCTCTCTTCATCTTTTTAGCAGAGACTGCAGTGTTTTTTAGCACAAGGGTGTTCCCGAGCGGGAATCCCACCTTCATCCTTGGGGGACTTCGAGTGCAAACTCAGGAGAAGTATTTGGGATACATTTCCACATTCCGACATCAAGCCAAGCTCCATCTTTCTTCTACATCATAGTTTTTGCAGAGGGTTGTGCTGTGTTGCAGGGTGCAGCAGTGGAGAGTTGATTTGGTTCATTTCAGAGCTTGCTTTAAGTGGAGGAAGGTTTCCTTCCATTTAGAGGCTAGTAAATAAGGCCCCTGAGATTTATTTCTACATTTGGCATCAGGCCAAGGTTTTTTTATCCCCTACAGTGCAGTTTCATTCTTGATCTATGTTGTTTTAGGGAGGAGTTGCACAGGTGGTTGCAGTGCATTATTTGGGGAGTGAGTTCTCCAGTGAAGGGGTAGTCATTCATTTAGAGGATCTATTGGAGAAGATCTACTTATTACTACATCATCTTCAGCCATAACTTCTCATTTCTTTGTTGCGGAAAACCTTCAACCCTAGGGTTGCAGCTCATATTTGTATTTTTGTATATTTTCTGGAAACCCTCTTGGGTTGTCTTGGAAAGGTGATCTAGTGCCTAGATCTTTATGTATAGTATCTTTTGAGGCATAAATCAGTATTTTTATATCATTGTATGATCTCCAACTATATTTATTCCTATTATGACTGTGTTTTAGTAGCTCTCTGACATTTTGTATAGTAGCAGCATCTCATTGTTGAGAGAGATTGTTTATGGGAGGCTTGTTTGCTCATATCATATGATTTGTGCCTCACTATTTTGTATTGATTTGTTGTTCATAATCATAATATAATGGCTCCATATTTGTCTCCATTTTTTATGTAATTATTTTCACTACTATTTCCATTTTTGTGTTCAATATTGTTTCTTTCCCTATTTGGGAATATTACAGTGGTATCAGAGCATAATCTTGGCTCAGCCTATGCATCTAAGCCAATATGTCATCAAAAGAAGCAGATAATCTCATAGATAGAGAGAAGAGGTATTTTAGAAGAAACTAGAGATATGATTATACATATGATAGAGAAGACAAGGGTAAAACCCCTTTATCAGGAGGAGATGAGGAGAAGGAGTATCCCAAACTTATTCTTCAAACTATGTAAGACATTGCTAGAGAAATCAAGGAGATGAGGATGGATTGACACAAGGGATCCCCTAAAGGGTTTCTAAATGGTAAACATGTCCTGTCTTGTCTATTTTCTAGATCTGCCTTTAGTTTCCATAATGGTGTCCATTTTCCTTCTCAAAAATCCATTCTCCCAAGACTTCTAAGCGTGCAGTGCTAGTGCTGAAAATAGGGCAGAAAGGTGATTTTTTTCTTGTCTTTAGCCCTTTTGAGGGACCAGTTTTGCTCTAAATGACTTGAAACTTTCTGAGGGTGATTTCCTTGGCCTAAGTATCATGAAAATGTAAATTTTTCTTCAATTGAGTGCCCAAAAAAAGAGCGCAGCGCCACTGGCGCTGCGCGTATGGCCTTTTTTTCTGCTAGCCAAACAGTCAAAAATCAAAATTGTGCACCAATTGCCAAAATTTAGAATTTACCTTGCTGATCATGTTTGGGATGCTTGTAGGGATACATCGGAAAGGATTTCAAGTTTCTCCTTCTCCTTTGCCTCATTTAGGGTGTTGATATTGCAACAAGATGATGATCTTAGTGGAAAGGAGTCACCTTCACTAAGTGGGCCTGCAGGCTATTTTGGCTATTTTTGGCGCAAAGTCTATTTTTAGACTATGTCTATTTTTAGACATGTGGATCATGATTCTATGAGTTGCAGGATGCTATTTGTGGAGGGTTGGTCAAGTTGGAAAAATATATGGACTTCTATTTTTAGACATACTGGGCGGAATCTATTTTTAGATTACCAGTCTAAAAATAAATATGTCAAATATTATTAGCTCTTAATAATATTTAGACTCTAAACATTATCTTATTCTCTTGGAGCACTTCAATTTGATGCCTAGAAGTGGCACATGCAGCTGACAGAAGGAATTACGCTTTTCCTAGGGTTTAAGTGAAGCTATTGCATGGAGACTTCAGTTAGAACTCATGTGACAGAGTTTGGTGGAGTTGATTGAGGAAGTTAGTGGAGTTGTATTCATTTTAACTAATCTAAACATAGTTGAGCTTTTTGTATCCAAGTTAACTAATAGATACAATTAGTGAGAGTGGTGTGAATTAATTATTAATTAATTCACTAATTAAATACTCATTAATAAACTAAAGAATACATCAGTTAACTTCAATGCATGGACAGTTTCAGTGGAGACCAATGCAGGAATAGGTGAAAGAGCAGGTTAACTATCAGTTGTGACTATACTGTTGCTATTTGCAACACACAGATAGGTGGAGTAAGCCCATGAGGATTGCGCAGTTCAGGCTGGTGGTTTATCTATATAAAGAGGCCATCCCATAGCATTGAAACAAGCAATAGAGGTTGGCTATCAAGTGGCAAAAGGTTGGAGCATGAGTTTTTGCTAGATCTATCTTGATAGTGTGTAGCAAGTGAGGTAGTGCTGAGAGCTTGAAAAGAGCTTTGTACTATGATTGTTACATGATCTCCATGACATGTATTATATATAGATAGTTGGGGTTTTCAGCTTTAATCTTTCCCATTAAATACTGTGTTCATATGTGTGAGTGTTTTTGGTTTTAATGTATGCATGCAATTGATTTTATTTCCGCATGTGATGATCAATGGTAGAAGAGATTCTGTATTATGCATGAAGCTAAAATAGTGTGTGATCAGGAGAATATCGGTGAATAATATATCAGTTATTCAAATTTTCTAAATGGTATCAGAGCAATATTGATCATTGGAGAAATTGCAAAACATTGAAGCGGTTGAGTTTTGTGCTGGTGGAATTCGAATTTGCAGCAGTGTTTTCTTAGTGTCGAAGTTGAGATGTCTTTCAACGGATTGCGATTGGAGTATGCCCTTGAGGGCAGCTCGAATTATATTGCATGGAAGGACAGGATGGAGGCGGTGCTAGATGACAATGGGTTGAAGGATTTCATAGATGCTGAAGTCCCAAAGCCTACTTCTAGTGATGCTGCCGCACTTGACGCATGGCAAAAGAAGACAGAAAAGTGTCGAAGGATTCTATTGGAAGGCGTGAAGGATCACATAGTATCTAGCCTTCATGGTAAGGCTTCTCCATTCTTGATGTGGAAAGCCTTGACAGATTTATTCCAAAGCAAGCACGACCAGAGGAAGTTGGCGCTCAAGGATAGACTCAGAAACATAAAGATGGAGAAAGGAGACAGTATGCCTAAGTACCTCACGACGTTTTTCCAATTCAGGGATGAGCTGGGAAGTGTGGGGGTGACTGTTGATGACGAGGACTTGGTGAGCTTGGCTCTCCTTGGGCTTCCGAAGAGTTGGCATTCCTATCAGGACTCTGTCAATGGTCGGGAGAAGTTGCCGGGATGGGAGCGCCTTTGGGCGGATCTCATGCAAGAGGAGATAAGGAGGACTACCAGGGACGGATCTTCATCAAAGGTATCCGATGAAGAGAATTGCGCTTTGGCTGCCAAAGCAAAGAAGGGGAAGAGCAAGAAAGCTTCTCAATCCGGTGCGAAAGGCAAGAAGCAGGATATGTCCAAGGTGAAGTGCTTTCACTATCACCAACACGGACATTACACCACAAATTTTCCACAGAAGAAGAAAAATAAGGAGGCTACTGGGACTGCAGCTGAAGAGGCCTTAGCCTCACAGTTTAAGCTATATTTTTCACTGATCGCATGCTTGGTCTCAAGTATGATGGGATCAGTATGGTTTCTTGATAGTGGTGCGTCTTTTCACATGATAGGAGATCAAGATTTGTTTATTGATCTGGATGAGAAAGATCTTGGAGTGCACATCGAGATGGGCGATGATGGTAGATACACTGCGACCGGTATCGGTACCATTTCCTTTGAGAGGGAGTCTGGTAAACCCTTCAAATTGAAGGATGTGATGCATGTTCCAGGATTGAAGAAGAATCTTATCTCTGTGATGATGTTGGAAGACAAGGGATATGATGTTGTCTTTAGCAAGGGAAAGGCTTTCCTGCACAGTAAGGCAACTGGTGAGACCCGGAGGATAGGGGTTTGAGTTCAGAACCTTTATCGATTGCAGGTATATGGTTGTGCAACAATGGCAGGCAAGGCAGAAGGAGTGGTGAGCCGGGATGATGGCAAGTTGTGGCACCGGAGATTGGGCCACCTTCACCATGGAGCTTTGAAGATACTACAACAGATTTCTATTGGGCTTCCTAAGGGTACTCTTGCACAGTCAGATTAGTGCAAGGGATGTACCTTGGGAAAAATTTTGAATGCCACCTTTCACGAGAAGGATAGTCGCGCCACGACGATCCTTGAGAGAATTCACACAGACGTGTGTGGACCTTTCTCAGTAGCTTCGACAGCAAAGCACAGGTATTATGTGATATTTGTTGATGATTTTTCTCGTAAGTGATGGATCTTCTTCATGCAGAAGAAGAGCGAGACATACTCAAAGTTCTGTGAGTTCAAGGCACTGGTTGAGAAAGAATCGGGGAAGCAGGTGAAGGCTCTTAGGAGCAACAATGGTGGTGAATTCATCTCTGGCGAATTCAAGGACTTTTGCAGCGCAGAAGGAATTCGAAGAGAGCTCATAGCACCTCATAACCCACAGCAGAACGGGGTTGCTGAGCGGAAGAACAGAACGATCGTGGGTGCTGCACGGGCGATGTTGCATGATCGGGGCCTACCCATTCACTTGTGGGCGGAGGGAATGCACGATCGCAGCATATGTCGTGCCTTTGTCCCTCGCGTGATAATTGGCATGTTTATACACCCGAGGAGGCGTCGGTAAGAGGCCCGATATTTCCCATTTGAACATTTTTGGTTCACTCCGTTTTGGTTCATGTGACAAAGGATGCCAGAAGAAGCCGGAGCGATCGCGGAGGTTGGGATATTTGTGGGGTACACTGATACGCCCACAACTATCGTGTGTATTTTCCAGACAGTCGTAAGACTGTTGTGCGGCGAGATATCAAATTTCATGAGGAGAAAGCCATGAAGTGTTCGCTTGAGAGGGAGCCACACTTGCATGCATATGAGGAGCTATTAGTTCCTAAGGATGAGCCTCAGGATGTGGATCAACCACAACATGAGGTTCATGGAGTGGAAGAGACCACCTGTGCAGAAGGCTGTCCATCGCAGGGCGAAAGCCCACTACGTGCTTCGAGCGCACTGCCCAAGATGTGCGAGAAGGTTGTAGGAGCACCTACATCACAGCGCAGATAGAGACAGTCACCTGACCGGTATACTGGATACATGGCTCTTATGAGCAAGTGTATTGTGACAGAGCCATCCTCTTTCGAGGAAGCTGTGGAGGACCCCAAATGGGTAGATGCCATGGTGGAAGAGTATGATTTGATTGTCAGAAACAGTGCATGGGAGATTGTCTCGAGGCCGGAGGGGAAATCAGTGGTGGGTTCGAGATGGATCTACAAAGTGAAGCAGGTAGCTGACGGGAGTGTGGAGAATTATAAGGCAAGATTTTTTGCCCGAGGCTTTTCACAGATTGAGGGGATCGATTATGAGGAGACCTTTGCACCTGTCGCAAGGTATTCTTCCATACAGATGATTCTTGCTCTCTCAGCGCAGATGGGGTAGCACATTCATCAGATGGATGTGAAGACTGCATTCCTCAACGGAGTCATTGAGGAGGAGGTGTACATAGAGTAGCCCAAAGGCATTAGGGGAATTTTGAGGTCTAAAATGGGCCTCCTAAGGAAATTATAAAATAATAGTGGAAAAAATCTAATAAGATTTGATGACATCATCAAATTTTAGAAGGAAAAATGAAAAAACTACTTTTTCAATTCATATTTTCAACTTATCTCCCAAAGTTTTTACTCAAATTTCGAGCAGGAGTACTCGTTGGATGTGGAATTTAATTCCCCATCCAAGGAGTACCCATGTTGCATACTTTCGATGGGTCCTACTACACGAAAAATGAGAAATACATAAAAAACATGATTACAATCACGTTTTTTATGTATTTCTCATTTTTCGTGTAGAAGAGTTCATCGAAAGTATGCAACATGGGTACTCCTTGGATGAGGAATTAAATTCCGCATCCAATGAGTACTCCCGCTTGAAATTTGAGTAAAAATTTTGGGAGATAAGTTTAAAATACGAGTTGAAAAAGTAGTTTTATTATTTTATTATTTTTTAATATTTTTACTTTTTTACTCCAAAAATGGTGAATCATCCATTATGAATGACATCATCATCTTGAATCCTATTGGTTGTTATAAATTTTATTTTTTTTGTACATTTTTCTTATGAGGCCCATTTTAGACCTCAAAATTCCCCTAATGGTTTAGAGATCTTCAGCAGCGAGTCGCATGTGTGCAGGCTCAAGAGAGCGTTGTATGGGTTGAAATAAGCACCTCATGCTTGGTACACATGGATAGACAGTTATTTCACCGGACTTGGATTCTCCAAGAGTGAGGCGGATCCTAACCTATACCAGATTGTGGTGGAGGGTAAGTTGCTGATCATTGTACTTTATGTAGATGATTTGATTTTGACAGGTGATGAGCTGTTGATAATCTCATGTAAGGAGGATCTTGCAAAAGAGTTTGAGATGAAGGACTTGAGCCTTCTTCATTATTTCTTGGGATTGGAAATTTGGCAAAGGTGCAGGACTGTTGTTTCGTGGTAAGTATGCTCAGGGAGATACTGAGAAGTTCAACACACATGGCCGTGTCATAGATACTCCTCTTCCTGGTGGATGGAGGAAGGAGGATGCTACTTCGGCGGAGGTAGTGGATGCCACTATTTATCGACAGTTGGTGGGGTCGCTTATGTATCTGGTCAATACACGACCCGACATATGCTATGTTGTTAACCAGCTTTCACAAGCTATGGTTAAGCCAACCAAGCTCTTCTGGAAGGCAGGAAAGCATGTATTGCGTTATCGCAGAGGCACATCGGGATATGGTTCATGGTACAGATAGGAGGATCAGTTGAGGTGGCATGGCTTCACGGATTGGTATTATCATATCAGAGATTGTGTGCAGCGGAAGATCATGTTACTTTCATACATTCCTACGGAGGATCAGGATGCTGATATCTTGACGAAGGCGCTCACCAGGAGAAAATTCGAATACCACAGAGGCAGGATAGGGGTTGTAGATAATCCATATCTTGTTGAGAGGGAGTGTTGAGATTGCAACAATATGATGATCTTAGTGGAAAGGAGTCGCCTTCACTAAGTGGGCCTGCAGGCTATTTTGGCTATTTTTGGCGCAAAATCTATTTTTAGACTATGTCTATTTTTAGACATGTGGATCATGATTCTATGAGTTGCAGGATGCTATTTGTGGAGGGTTGGTCAAGTTAGAAAAATAGATGGACTTATATTTTTAGACATATTGGGCGGAATCTATTTTTAGATTGCTAGTCTAAAAATAGGGATGTCAAATATTATTAGCTCTTAATAATATTTAGACTCTAAACATTATCTTATTCTCTTGGAGAACTTCAGTTTGATGCCTAGAAGTGGCACATGCAGCTGACAGAAGGAAATACGCAATTCCTAGGGTTTAGTGGAGCTATTTCATGGAGGACTTCAGTTAGAACTCATGTGACAGAGTTTGGTGGAGTTGATTGAGGAAGTTAGTGGAGTTGTATTCAGTTTAACTAATCTAAACATAGTTGAGATTTTTGTATCCAAGTTAACTAATAGATAAAATTAGTGAGAGTGGTGTGAATTAATTATTAATTAATTCACTAATTATAAACTCATAAATCAACTAAAGAATACATCAGTTAACTTCAGTGCATGGACAGTTTCAGTGGAGACCAGTGCAGAAATAGGTGAAAGAGCATGTTAACTATCAGTTGTGACTATACTGTTGCTATTTTCAACACACAGATAGGTGGAGTAAGCCCATGAGGATTGTGCAGTTCAGGCTGGTGGTTTATCTATATAAAGAGGCCATCCCATAGCATTGAAACAAGCAATAGAGGTTGGCTATCAAGTGGCAAAAGGTTGGAGCATGAGTTTTGCTAGATCTAGCTTGATAGTGTGTAGCAAGTGAGGTAGTGTTGAGAGCTTGCAAAGAGCTTTGTACTATGATTGTTACATGATCTCCATGACATGTATAATATACAGATAGTTGGGGTTTTCAGCTTTAAGCTTTCCCATTAAATACTGTGTTCATATGTGTGAGTGTTTATGGTTTTAATGTATCCATGCAATTGATTTTATTTCTGCATGTGATGATCAATGGTAGAAGAGATTTTGTATTATGCATGAAGCTAAAATAGTGTGTGATCAGGAGAATCTCTGTGAATAATATATCAGTTATTCAAATTTTCTACATAGGGCTTGAATCTTTGCAAGGGCTCTTTTAAGCTTGACCCTTGCAATCTTGTTTCTTAAGGCATAATGCTTTGTCATTTTCTTCTGAAGGTCAATGTCTCTTTTTGCCTTCTTAAGCTGATCCTCTAGGTGCACATTGGATCTTTCTAGCCAAGATTCTTTGTCAAAGTTGATTTCCATGGCAAGCAGCTCACTTGGAGTGAGCTGCTCTGCCAATGTTGTCTCTTGCTCTCTTTCTTTGGCTAAGGCTTTCTTCAAACCAATTGTGATTGGCCTCTTCCTAGGAAGTTGTTCTTCCTCATCCTTAATGTCATCTAGAGTTCCCAAGGTCTCATCTAGATTAGCCTTGGTCTTTCCAACCTCTTTCCGAGCTCTGATAGCTCTGACCTCACTGATGGATTTCTCTGTTTCTAACTGCTTGTTTTCCACCTCAAGGAATTTTAACACATTCCTTTCCCTACCAAGATTTTCTTGCAGCTCCCTAATCTGGACATCCTTGCTTTTGATCAGCATGTTTGTAATCCTATCCTCATCTTCATCTCACTGTCAAGGTGAGTTAGCTGAAACTCTTGCTCGGTTTCATGCTTGTCTTCCTCCTCTTCAACAATGACCTACTCTTCAACCTTTTCCTTACCTTTTTCAAGTTGTTTTGTTGATGTAGAAGGTAGGGCCCCTTCCACAATTTGTGGAGCAAACACCTGCCTATGACCTATTTGATAGGTCAAAGGAAAAGGCTCTATGTTAACCATCTCAGTGTCATTTGTCTCACTACCATCTGCCTCACTGCTCTTTGCCTCACTGTTGGATGTTTTGGTATCATGAGATGAGGGTGAAGAGTTGTGGGAAGGTGATGAAAGAGGATCATTCTGAGGAGAAGGAATGTGATTGTATGGTGATGTGGAAGGGTTATCATGGGGTGAAGGAATGTGAGTGAGTGTGTAGTATTCCAAAATGGAAATAGCAGCAATACAAGACATAATAATGAAAAACATAACAACTATGAACATATCATAAGAGGGATCAATATGCAGCCATCATTTTATTAAGATATCAGCAACAATATACAAAAATATCTTGAGGGCCAAACCACTCAAGCAATAAGAACAAGCCTCCAATGATCATCTCAATAAGCACATGAGTTGCTACTACTATATAGAATGCCAGAAAGCAGTGACAGTGTTTTCTATATCAGTGTAGTTGCTACTGTAATCATACATAAATGTAATATGGCTGATAGATACAAAATCAATGCCCAGAAAAGAAGATATGGGCTCTAATACATGATTTCTAGCCAACCTAGAAAAGATTTCTAGAAATACCAAGAAAATATACAATGTGACAAATAACCCTAGGGTTGATATGTCACTGCAACCTGGAACTGAATGGAATGAGGCTATGATAGATCTAAAATGATATTGTCCTCCTCAAATGGTATTTCTCAATAGAATATTGTGTTGGCTCCCTGTGATTTACAATAATGGTAAGAATAAACGCTGCAGGAGGCCACATCAAAACTACTTTGGAATCCTAGGACCTAGCCTTCCTAAATTCAGAGAGGGATCTCTCTATTAAGTGTTTTCAAAGGATATATCTTTATGCATTGTTTATGATATTAGGATAGTTATGAAGCTCTTAGGAACTTTTTTTTTTGGTTGGGATGGATATCATTAACTGAAGAGATCAACTGAAGGGTGAAGGTGAGAGCAGATTGAAGAATGTTTCAGCTGAAAGGATAGGTCAAGAAACAGTATCAACC
Organism: Pinus albicaulis; assembly: GCA_034641835.2. Classification (NCBI taxonomy): domain Eukaryota; kingdom Viridiplantae; phylum Streptophyta; class Pinopsida; order Pinales; family Pinaceae; genus Pinus; species Pinus albicaulis. The sequence continues at coordinate 338,690,952 of CM076576.1, forward strand.
CATTGGGCTATGGAGTCACAAAAGGATTTAATTGTAAAACAATTATTCAAGGGTTTTTATAGGGAAAGTCATCTATATCAAAGGATCTTTTAGATTGAATTTTGATATGAAACATTAAGATATTGTGAAAGAAGCAAAGCTAATAATCAATTAAGAATCGATTAACTCCACTAAACAAGAAAAGCCTTTCAAAGTAACTGTTTGAAGCAAACCAAAGGACAGGGAAAACCATAAACTTCTTTGGACAAAATTTTATTAAAGCACACTTTTCAGACAACAATCCAGTAATCCTAAGACTACTTTCAGAAAGGAGAAAACACATAAGAGAACAAGGAAAATAGCCTAAGATCAGACCGAAACTGTGAATCTAGCCTGCTTTTGGAATAATCTCAAGGGATCTTTCAAAGAAAATGTTAAAGAATAGCCAGAGGACAGGGCAAACCATAGACTTCCCTGGGTTAACTCTACTTAGAAAACCTTAAAAAGAACATTCAAAAACAATATCTCAAGTTGTACTCATAAAAACATGGGCTTACCAACATTTCTTCACTGGTTATACTCTATTGAATCATTCTCAAACCAACAAGCTGGATAAACTTCGAGGGAAATTAAGAATCCTCTAAACATACCTTAGTAGAAGAAACATAAAGATAAAGCTTTTAGATAGAAATAGGGTACTTTGATAGTAAATCCTACTCTAAATTTTCTGTTCTTTATCAGAGAAAATGGATAGTATGTAAAACATAAGGAAAGACAAAAACAATGAGAAATAACATCACCATTAACATAGACCAGGATCCCATGAATCATCTTGTTATATTGATGTTCAAAACAGTTACATACTCCAAGTCCAGCAGGTCTTTACAGCTCAAAACTTCTCTATCCAACCTAGTATTCTTCAACTACTCAACAACTCATCAACAACTTCAGCAACTATCTTATACTTCAATAATAATCCAACCAACAACAACAATGAGCTCCTCATACAGTATTTATAGATAAATGAGGAGTTGAAGTGAAAGAAAGGGTCTCTAATGGTTCATCAATGACAGAGCTTAATGTTTTTGAAATAATCAAGATAAGGCTAAGAAGTGGGTTTTTTAACCTTTTTAAGGAGTTTTGATAGGTATGAAAAGGGAGATTTTAAACCACATAAGGGAATTTTATAAGGTTTAAAGGATTTTTATGGGAAAATGAGGGTAAATGAAGGGAAAAGTGATTGTGAGGATGAATGAAAATATGGGTGAAATTGAGTGGAGGTTATGAAGGTGAACTTGATGGAAAATAGTCTGAAAACAGTCTTCTTTTGTAATAGCAGGACCTCTTGAAGGATTTTGAAGGAATATTATCAATGAAATGGATTTCTAAAAGATAATGAACACAGCTAGGTTTCAAGAAGTCACAAAGTTTTCATCAAATTTGTTTCTTGAAAACTGAAAGACTAATTTAGCCATCATGAGATATAACAAAATTCATAGATGTCTAACAGTGGCTCCACTTGGGGAGGGCAGCTCCTTAGAGGTGTCAAGAACCTCAGAGAACAAATCTCTGGAAAGTAGCCCAGAGCCTTGTGCTTTGTATTTTGACATTCCTTTTTCTTTTTGATGAACATGCTGCTTAAAAAGATGATCTGCAGAATTACAACAAAATGATTTTTCTCCCAAACTTTTTTTCCTACAGATCCTAATTTTCCTAATATTTTTTCTTCAGTGGGTGCACTTAGACTTGCAAACCCTTTCAACATCATTTTATTCTTTTATTTGAAAGCAATAAACTAATCTATTTCTACCCTTATATCATCCATGAGTTTAGATTAAACAGTTAAACTCATTTTTTCTCTACCTGTTCTAACTATATGTCAAGATTAGACTGTTTGACAGATTTTATTCTCTATTTTCTAAGAAAGGAAATGTAAAACACAGTCAAATCAGGATTAGATAGTCTGATTTGCTATGGGGGCTATGGCATTATGTATAAGTTTCACATGTTGAAAATGCAACAAGATGATGGAGCTTAGTGAAAAGAAGTCTCCTTCACTAAGTGGGCCCGCAGGCTATTTTTGGCGCAAAGTCTATTTTTAGACTGTCTATTTCTAGACATATGGATCATGGTCTATGAGTTGCAGGATGCTATTTATGGATGATTTGTCGAGTTGGTAAAAATATATGGACCTCTATTTTTAGACATTGGGCGGTTTCTATTTTTAGACTGCCGAGCTAAAAATAGAACAGTCAAATATTATTAACCCTTAATAATATTTAGACTATAAATATTATCTTATCCTCCTGGAGCACTTCAGTTTGATGCTTGGATGTGGCACATGCATTTGACAGAAGGAAATATGCTTTTCCTAAGGGTTAGTTGAGCTATTGCATGGTTGACTTCATTTAGAACTCATGTGGCAGAGTTTGGTGGAGTTGATGAGACAGTTGGTGGAGTTGTGTTTGGTTTAACTTAGTTGAACTAGTTGTATTTAGTCTAACTGATAAATACACTAGTGATGAGTGGTGTGAATTAATTATTAATTAATTCACTAATTATTAACTCATAAATCAACTAAAGAATACATCAGTTAACTGCAATGCATGGACGGTTCAGTGGAGACCAGTGTTAGAGGTGGGTGAAAGGGTGAGTCTACTATCAGTTGTGACTATAGCTGTGCATGAGATTTGCACACACATTGATTGAGATTGCCAATGAGGATTGCGCAGTACAATCCAGTGGGATTCGAACTAGGATCTCATCATTATTCATCTTGGATTGCGCAGTAGAGGCAGGCAGACTTGTGGAGGAGATTTGAACATGTGACTTGTTCATCTTCCGTGCTAGTTTGTGTGTAGCATGTGAGATAGTGCTGAGAGATGTGAGAGCTTTGTGCTATGTATTGTTACATGTTCTCTATAATTATAATATACAGATAGTTGGGGGTTTTCAGCTGTATGATTTCCCCATTACATACTATGTTATATGTGTGCTTGACTATGTTTTAATGTGCGCATGCGACTGCTTCTATTTCCGCATATTGATGATCAATTGTAGAAGAGGTTATGTATTATGCATGAAGCTTAAATAGTGTGTAATCAGGATAATCTCGGTGAATAATTCAGCTATTATTAAAATTTCTACAACACATAGACTTTATTTGCAGAAAATATAAAACAAAACTTTGAAGGCTTAAGATCTGAAATTTTCTAAGCATCCTTCTTTCCTTCTTTGGCTCAAGTTTTGATCTTTTTGGAGCCATTTCTCTTTTCTTTTCTTGGTTCAGATTTTAAGCTTGTTAGAACCATTCTTTCTCTATCCTAATCTATTCTATTGACAAGCCAAGATTACATTGTTTGGAAAATCTATTTTCACTAACCTATCAGTAAAAAATTGAAATTTACTTAGTCATGATTACGATGTATGACTAAATAACAGTTCCTTTTTCAAGCAGTGACATTTAGACTTGCACACTTTCATATTTTTCCTCTTTTTTGGTATGGGGCTGTACCTTTTTATTTTTAATCTACCCTCTTTTCTCTTTTTCCTTTGTTTTTTGTATGTTTCATTTAAACTTTCTTTCAAGCAATGTTATTTACAATGAATTTAAAGTAACTTTGAAAAAAAAACTTAACAAAAATAATGTTTGAGCATCCTGCCATTGACAAGACCTCCAAAAGGTTCAGCTCCATCCATATCTTGAAGAAAAAATGCATTGTTTCCTATAGAAAATTGAATGAGATAAGGGCCTTTCCATAAATTTTCAAACTTTCCATGTTTGCCCTGATCTTCTTTCCTAGAATCCCATTTTAAAAACTTGTCACCAATTTTTAAATCACTTGCCTTTGTTCTTTTATCAAACAGCTTCTTGATGTTTTCTTGTACTTGTTGTGCTCTTTTGTAGACTTCCTCTCTAGTTTGATGTAATTGTACAGTTTGGTTTATTCTTCTTGTCATATCATCTTCTTCAAACTTTACCTCTTGGATCAACTTCATGACTGGCACTTCTAGACTGGTTGGAAATATTGCATCTGTTCCGTAAACTAGCTGATAAGGGGACATTCCTATTGACTTTTTGAATGTCAATTTTTCTGCCCAAAGTGCATGTACTAGCTTATTGTGCCATGATTTATTATTCTCTTCCAACAACTTCTTTATTATATTTACCAAACTCTTTTTTGAATATTCTACCAGCCCATTACCTTGAGGGTAGTAATCTGTGGAATGGCCCAATGTAATCTGATATTTATGACAGAAATCAACCATCTTTTTGGACCCAAATGCAGTAGCATTGTTAGTGATAATTTTCCTAGGGCAGCCAAATCTAGACAGGATATGATTTTCAAGAAAAAAAATGATGACTGAGTCTATGGCATTCCTAGAAGGGATGGCCTCTATCCATTTGGTAAAGTAATCAGTAGTTGTGAGGATCCATTTTTGTTGGGTAGATGAGGAAGGATGGATTTCCCTAATGAAGTCTAGACCCCACTGTTGGAAAGGAGCTTCAACAGTGATTGGTTGCAAAGGTAAGGGAAGAAACTTTCTTTTGCCTTCAAAGATTTGACATTTATGATAGGTAATGACCATTTTGTGGATATCTTGAAAGAGGGTGGGCCAGTGATAGCCAGCTCTAAGGATTTTGTTCACAGTACTTTTCCAACAAAGGTGGCCTCCACATTCTCCTTCATGGAACTCATGCTTTATCTTATCTACATCATTCTCAGGCAAACATTTAAGCAGTAAACTATAGCCTTTAACTTTAAAAACCTTGCCTTTGTTTTAGACAAACCAGGAGGAACATTGAGATTAGGTAGTACATACAAAATATCAGCATACCAAGATGAATTCAGAAAATGATCTTCAATAAGTGGAGTTGCCAACTCCTCCTGTTCATCTAATGCATTAAACATGTTTATATCAAGAGCTTAAAAGTTGGATTCATCCATAAGTCTTTCTAGTCCTTGACCTTTGATGAGCTTAGTGGGCTTAATTTCTAAGTCATATTCTAGTATTACAGCAATCCACTTCCCTCTTTTGCCATCAGGGTCTTGTGTCAGAATGTCTTTTACCACTAAGGAACAAATGCTATGATGTGTGAGTGTAAAATGTAAACTCTGAAGTATTTTAAGGCTTTGACCAAGGCAAAGGCTTTTTTTTCCATTATATTATAATTCAAAGGTGCATCTCTTAATGCCTTGCTGAAAAATGCAATAGGCTGCTCTTATCCCTTTATGTTTTTCTGTAGGAGGTCAGCAGCTACTATGTGTTCTGATGCAAATGAAAATACGAAGAAATATTTAGTAAAATCAGGACTAATAAGAACTGGTGTTTGGGTAAGTGCTTGTTTTACCAATCCAAATGATTTATTTTCTTCTAAGGTCCATTTAACTCCTTCTCTTTTAAGCATGTTTGTCATGTTTCTAAGGAGTTCAGCTAGGTTGGGTATGAACCTTCTTAAGAAATTAATCTTTCCAATGAAAGATTGAAGTTCCTTGATGTTTCTAGGATGATTAATTTGTAATATACCTTCAATCCTCTTTGGGTCTATTTTTATCCCTTCTTCAGATATGATATGACCAAGAAGTTTACCTTCTTGGAGACCAAACAATGTTTTCTTGGGATTTAAGGATAAACCATATTTTTTGCATTTCTCAAAGACTTTTCTTAGGTGTATTAGGTGTTCTTCATCTGTTTTGGAATAGAATGTGATGTCATCTAAGTAAATCACAATGAAGTAACCTATTTCTTCTAAGAAAGCAATGTTCATGGCTCTCTGGAATGTGGCACCAGCATTCATTAAACCAAAAGGAATTTTCACATATATGAAAGTTCCCCAAGGTGTGGTAAAGGCTATTTTAATTTGATCATCTGGATGTACCAATACTTGGCTATACCCTGAGAAGCCATCTAGCAAAGAAATTCTTCTAGAACCTACTACCCTTTGTAAGATATGATACATTTTGGGTAAGGGATAGTTGTCCTTTAATGAGGCTTTATTTAAGTTTCTGAAGTCAATATAAAGCCTTATTTCTCCTGTTTTATTCCTAATAGATACAATATTAGATACCCATTCTGATTATCTGACAGGGACAATAATTCCAGCATCATACATTTTTCTAATTTCTTTCTCAACCAGAGGTAATTGAACAGGGTTTATTCTGTGTAATTTTTTTCTAAAAGGTTTTTGGTTTTCTTTGAGGGGTATCTTATGCTGAATTATTTATGTATCATATCATTTTAAATCTTCATAACTCCATGCAAACACATCAGAAAATTCTCTAAACAACTCAAGGTATTTCAGTTTAATGTGAGCTGGCATTGTTTTGGATAATTTGATCATTTTAGGCTTTTCCTTACTGCCTATATTGCACTCTTCTACTTCATCTTCAATAGGTTCTATTTTTGGCATTTTCGCAACATCATTAAAGTCAAACAATTCTTCTAAGGGTACCAGTCCTTTTGGTAAGTTTTCAGTTTTGGATTGTAGCACTTCTAGATCTTATTTTTCTAAATCTGTGTAGTTTTTGGTTTCATGTTTGAATTTCTTGGTTAACAAATTTATATCAGCAATCTCAGGAGTTTCTTCTTCTTTAAAAAGTGATTTTTCCTCAGTAGGATAGCCTTCTTCATACTCTGAACTTGATTTTGGCATTTCAAACTCATTTCTGGACTGTAGGAAGTCTTCTATTTCTTTATCTCCTTCACAAAATTGTGAGTATTTTTCATTGTCTGGGACTGTTGGTCTATATTTGACTTGAACTATGTATTGTTTTCTTTCATAAGGTTTCAGACATGTACTAGCAGGAAAGGCTAATCCATTGGCAAGAATATTTTGGTTTCTAGGGACAAAGGTGAGTTGGAATTCTGTAAATGATTTCAAGAGGTCCATGGCATCATCTCTGTAGGCTCTCAGTTTGGGATGTTTATAAGGGTATTCCCCACTTACTTGCCTAATTATCAGTTCTGAATCCCCATGAACAGTTATCCTCTTGGCTCCTAGTTTTTTCAGTAAATGTAGTTCTAAAAGGAGTGCTTCATACTCTGCTATGTTGTTGGTGCAATGAAAGCTTAATCAGTATGAATGATGTTATGCATGATTGTTTTCAGTGTTGTGCACCCATATGCCTGCCCCTGCACCAGTTTTAGTACAAGACCCATCAAAACTCATGCTCCAAAGAAGACTATTTTCAGATCCATCATCAATTTCCCCTTTGTCCTCTCTATTTTGTTTATTTTGATCAACACTGTGTCCTTTTTTAGGGTCTGCACTACATTTGTCTATCTTGTTCCTCAATATTTTCAAGGTGTTGAGGAATTTTTCTTTGATTGTTATGATTGGCACCATGTTGATGACTGTTTTGTTGCTCAAGACCTTCATTTTGTTTGCTATGATTTCCTGAATTAGCAAATTGTTTGAATGGTTTTTCCCTTTTTTCCTCTCCTTCTATGGCTACCACTATGTTGGTGGATGTTTCATTTTCCAATCCTTGCTCATTAGGGATCTCATCATTGTAAAGAATGAATGAGTCAAGGTCAGTATGTATAGAATAAAGAGGAGAGTTTTTTGGTCTTTTTTGGATACTCACCATGTATTTCATGTGTGTTTCCCTATAGAGTCTTCTAGGTTGACTGAAAACAGGGATGCTGGCATAAGCCATATCCATTTTCATTGTGCCTTGCAACTTAGAACCCCAAGATCTTGAAAGAAGCATGCCGTATTTGGGGGGGATATCAGCCACAACAATGTCCATTACTAAGCTTTTGGTTGGGATTTGTGCTAAATTGACACAGAGATCTTTTATTAGAACTAGGTATTTAACTTTGCTGGAATCAAAGGAGTATAAATATTTATAAGGTATGGTTACTTCAAGGCCTAATATTTCCATTATTACTTTGGGCATGAGGTTATGTGATGATCCTGAGTCAAGCATGGAATTGTGCAGAATGTTATCATGGATGTTTAAGCTGACATAAAATGGAGGAATGCCTCCTTCTTGAAATTTTCCTTCAATTTTTGGTCCAAACAGAAGCTTAGGTTTGTCATCATTTAAGTTAACAGAGTCATTGTGATATCCTATGTTCAAAGATTTTAACAATTGTGACCTATATACATCTTGAGTGACTAACTCAGTGAGAGGGATGGAGATTTTTATCTTTGCAATTTCACTCTCTATGCTGAAAGGAGTTTGAATTTTGGGAGTGTTTAATTCAACTTTTTTAGTCACTATTTTCTCAGCAAAATCAGCTTGTTGGTTTTATTATGAACAATAGTTAAAATTGTTTTTTTAGGAGCATTAGCTGAGGTGCTAGTGCTGCTAGGGTCATCACTGTGTTTGTCATGGATTTGGGGTGTCTTTTCCCTTGTTTTTATCAGAATCTTCAGCCACTATGTTTATGTTTTCAGCTGTCTTTTTAGAAGTATTTACAGGGTTGTTTTTAGCAGAGATTTCAGAGGTCTTTTTCTTGGGAACTTCTTGGTTCCTTTTACTCCTTAAGTCATATTGTTTATGTACTTCTATTATGGCATTTTCAAAGCCTTGTTGGTAGTCTGCAGACTATAGGCTCTCTTCTTCATAAGGTGTGTATATGACTTGTTCTTTCCTAGTGAGGAAGACATTATCCTCATCATTTGTTCCCAACATGTTTATGTGATTTCCCTTTATTTCTTCAATCACCCCCTTATCCTCATCAACATAATTTTTTTGGAAAGGAGATCTGACTTGTTGATCAGGGCCTCTTTGTCTAATTTAAGGGGGATTCCTTCTAAAGTTTTGATTCTAATTTTTATTTTTATTTTGAGGAGCTGTTTGATTTTCTTTAAGATAAGCTCTCTCATTCATGTTTATTCTTTCCATCATCATCTCCATGGTTCTAACCAAATTATCGATTTTAGAGTCTGATGTGGATGGTCCTTCTTCATCTTTGTAGGTAACCTTTTTCTCTGCTTTCAATATATCCCTTCTGGCATTAAGGTTAGATTCTACACTTACTGCCCCTTTCTACATGTCTTCTAATGTGAGGGGTTCTCTCTCCCTTAATTGATAACACATGTCTGGGTCAAATCCTTCAGGAAAATTTATTAAGGCTAAGTTTTGTGGGGGTTTCATTTGTGGAGGGAGTGCATTATAAACACTATTGAATCTAGTGCAATAATCTTGGACACTCTCTCTAGCATTTCTTTTAAGATCATTGTATTCTGATAGGATTTGAAGGGGGTTTCTCTTGACTTCCCATTTTTTTAGGAATAATTGATGAAAAGAGGGAAGGTCATTGATACTGCTAGGGATTAAACCTTTGAACCATTTTCTTGCTTCTCCCCCTAAACTTTGAGCAAACATCCTAAGATTTACAGTATCATCATCTATTTCTTGTCTGTCAAAGTAATCATTCATTCTATCCACATGTTGTTGAGTTGTAGTAGAACTAATAGCATCATATAATGGAATCTTGGACCGATAGTCCTATGGTAGAGCAACTAAAGGTAAAGGAAGGACTAAGGGAGCATACCATGTTGCCATGATAGGAAGTTGTGGGAGGAATGGGGGGTTCACAAGAGGAGGATTTGTGACAGGAGGTATATGATGAAGTGGAGTGGTTTGAACTGTGGATGTGTGAGTGAGTGAAATAGAAGTGCTTGGATCAACAAGGGACTGTTGAGCAGATTTAGGATGAGAGAAACCAAAGTTATGAATGAAATGAAGATCAGGTGGAGTGGATGGAGAGGTTTCTCTGCTACTATTATGTTGTGAGTTTTCGAGCTCAAAGTATATTTGATATATACCACTAAGTGACTTGGTTCTAGATAGGTTTCTTATGAAAGGTAAGTTAACCTGGGTATCTTGCAGAGCTGTAAAGTTTTCAGGAACTAAACTTGCTCTGTGAATTGGTCTGTAAATAGTTGGGTTCTTAGATGTAGGAGATTTCCTAAGAATTCTTTCTAGATTATCAACTATTGTAGGAGGATTTGGGTCAGGATGGGATCTAGTATGGATTCTTTTGGAAGCCAGGATTTAGACCCAAAGATAAGAAAATTTTAGCCAAGAATGACAGTCTTTGAAGGAAAACTAATCTGTGTAAGAAAACTTAATCCACAAAACCCTCTTAACTGGATTTTTGTGATGTTCTAATGATGAAATAGGTTTCCCAATGGAGTCTCTGAACCATCAATGTGGTCAGTAGGCCTACTGAAAACCAATGGAGTCACCAAGTGGAAAATTTTTACTTGTTTTCTAGGACTGGTTGTTGTCCACCATCAACAATCAAGAACCACTCTTGGCAGACACTTGATTCATTTTAAGAATGGGATTTTCTGAGTTGTGAAGTTATCTGTGTTGGCAATATGATGCAGAGTGTTATCCTTGATGGCAACCCACTGAATGAAGATGAAGACATGCGACTGTTGACATGTGTTGTCCTTGATGGCAATCCACCTGATGAAGTTATTCTTGAAGTGATGGACTTGGTAAATGATGTTTGTTAGCAATATGATGATGAATGTTGTCCTTGAAAGGCAACCCTCTTGATAAAGATAATGGCAACTTACTGGATGAAGTTGTGCTTGATAGAATATGTCTTGATGAACTAAAACTGATGTATCTACAGTGAGTACAGAAGGCAATGAAGAAAGAAATTCATCATGTGCTAAATATTTGATGAAAAGAGTATGTCTCAAGGCATACGCGGATATGTCTAGGAGAAGTCGCGTATGCACGCGGAAAAGAACGTTCCAAGTCGCGTATGGGCAAAAAGCACTCAAAAAGTGCAAAACCAAGGGTAACCACCATGGTATTGACCCATTGTATTGATCCACCTAATTGACCCCGTCCAGGAATACCATCGGAAGTAATGTAGTTTTGGGCTCATGGTATTGTTCTGGCTCATGGTATTGAAAAAGGGGCTCATGGTATTGAAAAAGGATAAACCTATATAAAGAGATGAAATTCATTATGCAAATCATGAGTGTGGGAGCAAGATGTCTGAGCTTGAATGAATACTTCTCTGTAAAGTATATCTATATGGAAAGGGTAAAGGTTTGATGATAGATCTGAATCTATGATGCACTTATGAAGAAACGATGAAGCGGGATTTCTAGATCTGAAATGTACTTGTATTTGCTAGATCTGTTTATGGAGTGATTAGATCTGTGATGAGGCAAACATCTGTCTGAAGTAAAGGGTTGAATCTGAACTGAATGTCTGATCTGAAGAAGTATGCAGCTCTGTAATGATTGAAGATCCATACGCTACTTCGACGCAGAGGAAGCGCGTATATACGTGGCTTCGCTGAAGAAAAAGCGCGTATGCATAGTGAAGTTTATGTACATATGTATATGTTAGTTTATATGAACGAAAGCGCGTATATACGCGACATCAGAGAAAGGAAAGCGCGTATGCAAACTAGGGTTTGCTGAAGTATGGGGTATGAAATGTCTGATCTGATCTGCTCTGTTTTAGCTATCTGTTGTTGATGTTTGACTGTGCTTAAATGTATGAAGAGGGTCCAGTCTAAAAATATGATGAAACGTGGCCTGCAAGTTGTGTCCTAGAGGAAGCTTTGGATCCAGTGTGAAAATTGATGAAACATGGTCCATAGAGGTGCTGAGGGTTGTAGCCTTCAGTCAGGGGGTCGTAGCTCCCTTCCAGGTGAGGCTGGTAAACGAGATCGGGGGGTCGTAGCTCCCTTCCAGGAGAGGCTGGTAAACGAGTTAGGGGGTCGTAGCTCCCTTCCAGGAGAGGCTGGTAAACGAGTCAGGGGGTCGTAGCTCCCTTCCAGGAGAGGCTGGTAAACGAGCGCAGGTGGGTGCCTGCGTGCTGGTCAAGTCTGCGCCAGCACATATGTTGTAAGATGTTTTCTCTATAATAAAATATTGAAGGCCGAGCAACTGCAGCGGTGGTTTTCTCCCGATTTGGGTTTCCACCTAAAAATCCTGGTGTTCATGTGTGATGCTTTGTGTGATGGTTTATTCTGTTCTTACTGCACATGTTTACTGTTTATTAAACATCTGATGAATGAATGATGGAATGATATAAGTGAATAATTAATGACATAATTAGATCTCTGTGTATACGCGAGTTTCATAAAGGGTATCCACGTATATACGCGAGTCTGTATCAGGAAAGTAGCGTATGGGTTTTAGAAGCAAGAAAAAGTAAAAGTTTTGAATATGCAGTAAATACTGATTCACCCCCCCCCCCTCTCAGTATTTTTCCCAACAATTTGTTACTCAGTATATTCCCCAGTATGGTCGCCACTATGTTGGCTCCCTGTGATTTACAAGAATGGAAAAAATAAACACTGCAGGGGGCCACATCAGAACCACTTTGGAATCCTAGGACCTAGCCTTCCTGGCTTCAAAGAGGGATCTCTCTATTAAGTGTTTTCAAAGGATATATATTTATGCTTTGTTTATGATATTAGGCTAGTTATGAAGCTCTTAGGAACTTGTTTGTTTGGTTGGGATGGATATCACTAACTGAAGAGGTCAACTGAAGGGTGAAGGTGAGAGAACATTGAAGAATGTTTTAGCTGAAAGGATAGGTCAAGAAACAATATCAACCCATTGGGCTATGGAGTCACAAAAGGATTTAATTGTACAACAATTCTTCAAGGGTTTCTATAGGGAAAATCATCTATATCAAAGGATATTTTAGATTGAATTGTGATATGAAACATTAAGATATTTTGAAATAAGCAAAGCTAATAATCAATTAAGAATCTATTAACTCCACTAAATAAGAAAAGCCTTTCAGAGTAATTGTTTGAAGCGAACCAAAGGACAGGGAAAACCATAGACTTATTTGGACATACTTTTATTAAAGCACACTTTTCAGACAACAATCCAGTAATCCTAAGACTACTTTCAGAAAGGATAAATCACATAAGAAAACAAGGAAAATAGCCTAAGATCAGACCGAAACTGTGAATCTAGCCTGCTTTTGGAATAATCTCAAGGGATCTTTCAAGGAAACTGTTAAAGACTAGCCTGAGGATAGGGAAAACCATATACTTCCCTGGGTTAACTCTACTTAGAAAATTTTAAAAAGAACATTAAAAAACAATATCTCAAGTTGTACTAAAAAAAACATGGGCTTACCAACATTTCTTCACTGGTTATACTCTATTGAATCATTCTCAAAACAACAAGCTGGATAAACTTAGAGGGAAATTAAGAATCCTCTAAACATACCTTAGCAGAAGAAAACATAAATATAAAGCTTTCAGACAGAAATAGGGTACTTTGACAGTAAATCCTACTCTAAATTTTCTATTCTTTATCAGAGAAAATGGACAGTATGTAAAACATAAGGAAAGACAAAAACAGTGAGAAATAACATCACCATTAACATAGACCAGGATCCCATGAATCAGCTTTTTATATTGATGTTCAAACCAGTTACATACTCCAAGTCCAGCAGGTCTGTACAACTCAAAACTTCTCTATCCAGCCTAGTATTCTTCAACTACTCAACAACTCATCAACAACTTCAGCAACTATCTTACACTTCAATAATAATCCAACCAACAACAACAATGAGCTCCTCATACAGTATTTATAGATAAATGAGGAGGTGGAGTGAAAGAAAGGGTCTCTAATGGTTCATTAATGACAGAGTTTAATTTTTTTCACGTTTGAGACCATGCAAGGCCCAAGGAAAAATGTATTTAAGTCTAACTCTGTGTTATATTAACTTTTTGAACTACTTAGTGGCTTTTTTTGACTTTTAGGCCTTTTAGGTAGGCTGGCAATAACTTCTGAGCTGTCATTTGGAAATATCTCTGACTTGGAGTAACTTTATGTGTCTTTGAGGAAAATTAGGCCTATAGGTGGCATTTTGATTCTTTTGGAGAAGTAATTACTCCATTGATTTATGCATTCAAAATATTCCTTCTTATTGATCTATCTGGTGGATTTAACTCTGATTAGGCCTCTAACATTGCTTGCTAGCCTTCTTTATCATCTTTCTGCCTTTTGTCACTTTACTGACTGTTTTATCCTTTAATTAATTTATCTTTAAATTGTGTTTTGTCTTTAATCTTCACAGGTTAAGTCCTTGATCTTCTTGCTTTTGACTTTAACCTTTAACCTTTGTTCATCTTCATTGTGTTCCTTTTGTGTACAGGTGGCTTTTCTCTACGCGGGAGGGTTTCCTTGACCAATCAATGTTCATGAGACATTGGTTAAACATTAGAATCGAACCCTGGGTCCCCTTTTGCATTATCTATCCATTAGGATCGTCATCTTGTGCCTTGTGCAACTCAGATTTTCTATGGGAAGGCCTGCAAAATATAGGTCACCATTAAACCTGCACAAAAACTAAAATAATTAGATAAAAACCTGTATTTCATGGTTTAGACTTCTTCAGAGGCTCGGGGTGGGTGTTGGAGCATTGCAGAGGAAGGAATATGCACAGAAGAGGTTCCATGGTGAAATTTATGAAGAACAGGGTTTCAAACTTGAATAATGGCGCAAAAATGGCAAATATGGTTTTTTGGAATACCAAGGTGGTATTCGCATAGGGCATGGGTGGTAAGTGGTAATGGGCTTAACGAATGTGATACAGCAGAATGGGTGACACGTGTCTGAGAAAAACCACCCATTTTGTGTTGAATTTGGGTGTTGAAAGGTTTTGGTGAAATGGGCTCGAAGATGAATATGGGTTGTTAGATCTGGGGGATCCAGATCCACGGCGGAGGGTTAACGCAACGGGGAAAATGTGCAATCAGGTGGGACCCGGTGTTGACATCAGGTCCTTTTTCGGGTAGCGGGATGTTTAATGTGCAGGGTAAAAATTCTATTGGGTGGGGTTAAGTGGGGAGGTTTGAACGAGCATCGTCAGATCTGGGAGATCTATAGTGGAGATCTGCTCAGTAGGGTGAAGGGATGAGAAACGGTCAGGAGGGCGGATGATGAAGGGGTGAGAGATCACCATTGGATTAGGAGGATCAATGGTTGTGATCATTTTGAGGGGAATACATGGTGCTGGGAAGAATATAAGGGGAAAAGGAACTTTTTAGAGTGTGGCGGAGAAAATTCCTGTGAAGGCGGGAGGGGACTGAGGGCTAATATAGAGGGGTTTTCAAGCCTTTGGCTAATGGTCACTGGATGCGGTTATATGAAGAAGAGGTTAAGGGCCTAAGCCCGAAAAGGGCTAAGGCTCAATATTTAGAAATGATTGGGATAAGGCTAAGAAGTGGGTTTTTTAACCTTTTTAAGGAGTTCCGATAGGTATGAAAAGAGATATTTTAAACCACATAAGGGAATTTTATAAGGTTTAAAGGATTTTTATGGGAAAATGAGGGTAAATAAAGGGAAAAGTGATTGTGAGGATGAATGAAAATATGGGTGAAATGGAGTGGAGGTTATGAAGGTGAACTTTATGGAAAATTGTCTGAAAATAGTATTCTTTTGTAACAGCAGGACCTCTTGAAGGATTTTGAAGGAAGATTATCAATGAAATGGATTTCTGAAAGATAATGAACACAGTTAGGTTTCAATAAGTCACAAAGATTTCATCAAATTTGTTTCTTGAAAACTAAAAGACTAATTTAGCCATCATGAGATATAACAAAATTTATAGATGGCTAATAGGTTGATCCCTCCATTCATAAATAGACCCTCCTGATGATCTCAATGAACCCTCCGAGTAACTTCCACTGAAAATAATGCAAATCTGGACTCAAACTGCACTGTGAGGAATGGTAGATGGTTGCCCTGAAGCCAAAAATATATAAATATTCCCAAGAGCCCTCCTTGTTGATCCTCCAATGGATAGGCTACCTCTCCACTGAAAAAAAATCCCAGAATTGGCTCTATGTGATCCTCCTTTGCTGCACCCTGCAACACAACCCAGCCCTAAACAAAAACTACATTGTAGCTGAAGGAGGTAGCTTGGCCAGAATGCCGGAATGAGGAAATTTAGTTCAATGAACCTCTCCTTCCTTAGGAAGAGGAAGGGATTCCCGAACAGGAACACCCTTGTGCTAAACAGCACAACAAACCCCACTAAACAACTAAAGGATGCAAAGTCTAAATAGACCAACATCAAATAATAATATAAAACATGAATAAAAATGGATGACGTCCCCTCCATATATAGTGTGTGAGCCTTCTCACATTGGGTTCCATCCATACTTTCCACTAAGCTCATGCAGGTTGTCCTCCACTAAAAATGCAATGTCTCATCATAAATGCCACTCCTCCATGATAGCGTTGTTGATTTGGTCAAAGTTGACCTATTCAACATGTATCCCCTCCAATTCACACCCAAAGGTGCTTAATCCAGCTGCTTATTCTTCCTCCTTTCACATTAGGAGTGTTATTATTCCTTCTAAGGAGATTTATGTGCCTCCCTACACACTTATTCACCTACCTAGTGATAAAACAAACTATAATATTCCATTTAGCTGAATGCTAAATTTTTGGAATATTATATTCCTCTCCTCCAAAAATTTTCTTGTCCTCAAGAAATTGTAAAGGTGGAGAAAAATTCCTCCCCTCCTCCTTTTTTGGCCTCCTCATCAACAGTCCCCACCACTGCTCGAAATAATCTGAAATAAATCTTCCCCCCCAATGGCTTCTCCCAAGTATGAAAAACCAAATGGCTCACATCATGAGAAAGTGGAAGGTGTAAGTGGAAACCTTATTACTGTCCAATGGCCTCCTCAAGGTAAGTTATATTATGAAAATTGGGGATCTCCATCCCAATAAGAGACTCCCATACCCATGCTATCATCCAAATGAAATGAGCCATCCTAGGTAGCTCATCAAAGAAATCCTCAACCCCAGGTTCATGCAATGTATTGGGGCTGTATGGAGAGATTAGATTTCTCCACTCATGTTTTTTATATCTCCATTTATGATATGTATGGGGATGTTGTTGATCTTGGGCTGAAATATTATTATCTCCAAGAATGTCCCAACTTACCCCAACAATCAAAACATCCATGAAGTGCCTCTCCTAGTAACTCAAGTTCTCCAAATGGCTCCTCCCATATGAAGACAAGAGACGTAGTGTGGAAATCATGGTTTGCCCATTGTTTCTCCTGAAACATGAAACATATGAAGGATGGAGTATCATACTCCACATGGTCACTTCCAACTTGTGTGCCATCCTCCCAACAAACCTTCCCATGAGAACAAGAACATCGTCAATATATGGAAGCAAAAACAAATAAAAACAAGTTTACATATGACAACTAGGAGGTGCGTCATAGTTCCACATGTAGAACCAGCACAGTGCATCCCCTGCCTGCCTCAAAACAAAGTATAACAAGTTTATTTTCAGCCACTTTTTTTCTTCCACAATCATCCTAAAAGATGGGATCATAAAAGTAAAATTTGGTGCCAATGGTGCACACCAAGAATCATGTGGCATCTCCCACAAACCACAAATAGAATGGCCAAAATCAATGCTGAAAATGGCCTCAAGTACATCACAATACAATAGACAATAAGGAATGATCCTCCTTGGTACAATATGCTACTCTCAAAAATTAAAGGAGTACAAATCACAATACATAAATGTACATCCCCTACTATGTACTTTGGTGATTGAGCTGAAATGGCTCAACTGAAAGTTCTCCCTCATTCTCAATGAGTAGGGAAGTGGTTGTGACAACCTCTCCATCATCATCTGGGCTATGCATCTCTCCATATGCTGATATACATCCTGCTAGATGCCCTCCCAAGTGAACTCCTCCATCAAGGAATGATATGCATCAATGTGCATGGAAATAAAGTCCACATGTGCTACGTGTAACAGCTTCTCCTTGAGCTCAGAAGCTCTAGTCAAGAAGAATATTCCATAAGAATAGATGACCCCGTCATCCACCATGTAACTATCATCTCCCTCCGAGTCATCAAGGATCATGCAAGCACCAAGATCCTTGGAGTACTCTACCAAAAGTTAAGACCTCCAATATGGATTAATCCTCCTAAGAGACAACATTGAAGATCTGAAATGTGAAGCTCCCCACATGATGTTTTCTTTTCTTGTGACATCCCTCATTCCAAAGTCATCCTCCAAAGTGCTTCCATGCACATCATACAACTGCTCATGCTCAAGTAGAAGTGGTGGCCTTTGGAAGTTGGCCTCCTATGAGAAGCTACCATCCAAAAATAACCTCCTGATCTTGGACAATGTAAGCATGAGTGGCCTCCATCTACTCCAATATATGGAGGATTCCTTCCTCAAGGGAAGTACCCTCTGTTTCTCCAAATCCATGGAGTAGCTCCCTTGCACCATGGTGGTTCCATCCTCCATCACTGCAGCAGCGTCTGTCAATGCAGAATATGTAGTGAGAGTGGGTAATGCTGAAAATGGGAGAGTGTAGCCCTCCTCCTTGAGTCTATCCCAAAATCTCTGCGTTGTACTAGACCCCTCCAAGGTCTTCACCCCTGTGGAATCTAAGAGTGGTGAACCAAATGGTAATATGTCTCTCACCAACTCTAGATCTGGTGGCCTCCCGGGTGGAATTCCCCCATGTAGTGAGACATCAAGATCTAAATTAGAATGTATATATGAGTGGACTGATTTTTCTCTCCTTTCACTGTGTAATACAATCTCATTCTTCTATGCAAAAGTCTCCTAAAATAGATAAGGGTGAATGCTCATCATCCCTTGATGTTGATCCTTCTTTTCTTCTCCTCCCATCTACCAAGTCTCACAATCCACAATAACTGACACATGTTGCTCTGGAATTGTGCTTTGGTTCCCACATGTTAGATCATTTGGAACTCCTTGCAAAGACACAAGGGCTCCTATAATGGAAGAAATGGCTCCCTTTCCACCTCCATGTGGTGATGGATATTCTCCTAATTGTACATCATTGTTAGCTCTTCTCTACTCATCCTCTTCATCAATATGTGAGAATGCCTCATCATCAATGAGAGACCCTAGATCTTGGTCTTCCCTTGAAGGAGGAATCTCCATGTCTTCATCCATAGAAGAGGGCTCTTCAAAAAATGGGGATCTTTCCCTTGGCAAGGTATTATGCATGATTTTATCCCCTTCAATAGAAATATGGAGTGGAGTTGGTAAAATATATCCCTCCAACTCATGCAAAGGTTTTGAATTTTGGGTTCAACAAAAGATGTTTTACAATGTTTAATATCAAATATTTTCACTATCTTCTTAGTGAACCTTACATAAGTATTTACACTTGCATGATGAAATTAAGTAGAACAAAAAAACCACCAATCATGGGCCATACCTTTAAGGTGCAGCGCTGCCTCTCTAATGGCCTCCTTTTCTGAAACTTGGTGTAGCTGAAAATATGAATCTAGCTCCTTCACCCAAGCCTTGGCTGTGCACTTTGATGATCCATCAAAGTTAGGCAGAAATATTCTACCTCTATTTCTTCTGTTATGGTTTTTGGATATTTTTTCTTCCTTCAGTTGGAAAAACCATTTGAAGTCCAAGTTCTCTTTGAATCTCCAAGATTGAGACTCATACTCCTGAATATAGTCACTCAAGGTCTCCTTCTTTGGTGCATCTTCTTCCTCCATTTCTCTTGCAATGAATGTGGGCAATAAACTACGCTGTGGATCTGCATGTGTGGCTGAATGCTCAAACACATCATGTGAATATTTAGGGCTTGCTTCACTTTCAAACCCTCTTGGAAATTTTCTACACCTCTCCCTTTTCCTCTCCTTGATATCTTACTTGATATTTTTCACAGTTTGAAAACGAAGCTGGGAGAGCCTCTTTTCCTTCATTTCTCCAAGTAATGGAGTCATGCCTTCGTTTCTTCTGTACAACTTCTCCTTTCTATGAGAATATTCTTGTCCTAATAATGTATTGAATGCACAGGATGAGCCAATATTATGTTATGAAACCACTGTAATATTCCAAAATGGAAATAGCAACAATACAAGACATAATAATGCAAAACACAGCAACTATGAACATATCATAAGAGGGATCAATATGCAGCCATAATTTTTATTAAGATATCAGCAAAAATATGCAAAAATATCTTGAGGGCCATTTTAGTTCCTAAATCCACCTTAGGCTGAAGGAAGGCGCGATTCAGGGTAACACCAAACCACGCTCAGCCTCGTAGCTAGCCCTACGAGGACAGGAGAGGGTTCTATCCAGGTCAATCTCAATGAAAATATTCAAAGGGGCTTGAGATGACTAAAACAACAACTGATATTAGGCTAGATAAACAAATAAGAGGGTTTGATTTTGATTTTTAGGGGTTTTGTTGGAAAAAAGGGAAAGGAAATTTCGGGCTTGGGGATGAGGCCAAATTCTTGCAGAGTTCAAGTTGGGGCAGGGAAGGCAATGACTTTGATGTTTTAGATTCGATGAATGTATGGAAAAGACTACTGAGGAGCTGAAGAGGTCAATATGGAGCAAGGATCCTCTTCAAACTGACGAAAACATATGAAACTAAACAAAATCTTAAAGCAGAGCACCAACAAACTAATGAATTCTACCTTAGTTACTCATTTGTTTAATTCAGAAGTACAGAGAAGGGAAATGGCATACATATAAAATTAATGAAACTTACAATAACATGAGAATAACATCATCAAAACTCAGAAGCCACAAGGATCCCAACAAGTGCTGCAAAACTCTGGTCTTTCCTTTGCCAAAAACTGAAAATGGATATACAATGGAGTGCCAAACTTTTCCCAAGAGTCCAACCATGAAAATGACTCAGAAAATACATGATATAGGCAAGCCTAACCCCTTCCCATGCCTCTAGGGGTCGAGCTCATCATTCTAGGAGCTGTTTGAACCAATTCTAAACATGGAGCTAAAATCTAGGCAGCCAAACAGCTTGCCTCTATATGCTAGGAAACTGATCCATTCACTTAATTTTCACTTTTTTTAGTGAATGAATCCTCTAGAATAAGTAAAAACATGCCAAATTTACATCATAGCCACAAAATTACATCAAGATAATTCAATAATTACATCCAAAAGTGAAACTAGTCAAACTGGCCGAATTTCTGA
This sequence comes from Pinus albicaulis, assembly GCA_034641835.2. Classification (NCBI taxonomy): domain Eukaryota; kingdom Viridiplantae; phylum Streptophyta; class Pinopsida; order Pinales; family Pinaceae; genus Pinus; species Pinus albicaulis. Next base: position 338,711,900 of record CM076576.1, read on the forward strand.
GCTGAAAAGTGAAATTTGGGCAAAATTCCTCTATACGCCGTGCCCAATTTCTCTATGCGTCGTGCCACTTTGATCCTGCTTTTGGGGCACTTCATGAAGTCAAAATTGATCTCATGATAGCTCGTTCGAAAGCCCTGGATGTCTTCTATCCAAATCAAGTGGAATTTTTCAATTTGGAGTTCATTTGCCCCTTCAAAACTGCAATCTCCCAAGACTGGTTCCCGCTGGTGCAAAAAGGGGCAGAAAGGCCATTTTTGGAGTGTTTTTGGCCCTTTAGGCAGCCCGGAATTTAATGAAATGCTTCGGACATTCCTGAACATACATAATATATCATAAAAAACCCAAAAATGCAAATTTTTCCTCCAGAAGATGTCCCAATCATAAGCGCGCGTCGGGTGGCACGACGCGTCGGGCGGAAAAACCTATTTTTGCAACCAAAATTTTCAAAATGACAAAATCTTCTCCAAATTTGCTGAAATTTGGAGTGAAGGTCTCCCATCATGTCTCATGCTCAGCCAAGGAAGTTTCGGCCAATATTCGGAGTGGATCTGGCCTTTTCCGACGTTTCAGTGCTTTTCTCAACCTTGCCTTCAGGATCTTCATTTTCGCTCTCCAAACGTGTGTGCGGGCCCAATAGTGGTTTTTCATATGTCTAAGCATGTCTTTGTCCCTATTTTCCTTCGCCAAGAGCTTCTCCAGATGAATTTTGACGTGCGTAAGGCAAGTCTCTCGCTCAAATGGTGTCATGTCACCTGGTCTCTTTCGGGCTAATTCACGGTCTTCACAGATTTGCCGCAACTCTATGACTGTCTGCTGATCCTACAGTTGTTTATTCCACTGCTCCAAATAATGTATAACCCACTAAGCTCTTTGCAATTTCTCGGTCAGTGTGCCGATCTCAGCTTTCTGCTCCTGGATTATCTCTTTCAGCTTTGAGCTGGGAGAGCTGGCATCAACATCGATGAGTATAAAATCAGTGTCTTGGCCTCCTGAAGGGCCCTCATCATGCATAGGCCTCTTGCCTCTGTCATGTACCTGTGCTGATGTAGAAGGCGAGAACCCTTCCACGCCATGTGAAGATAGTACTCGCGCTGCTGATAAAGATAACGAGACCCCTTCCACCCCTGGTGGAGATAGTACTCGTCGTGCTGCTGCAAATAAGGCTCTGTGGCCTCTCTGATATGTCACACACATTGTAACACTGATAGGCTCAGTCTCAGGAACCTCAAACTGATGTGAAGGATCTGCCTCATCATGAAAAATCTGGGGAGGAGGCTGGGGGGCTGCAAAGAAGTCACGGGAAATGAACTCATCCCATGTGATGCCCTCCAAACCAAGCTGATGTACTACAATGATTTTAATGAGCGCATAATGATAAATGCTGTTATGATGCTGCTCTGGAGTCTTCTTTTGCACCAGGGTAGTCATCCGCTCTATGTTTCGACACATGAATTATGGAATATTCATCAGTCACACTCTCGTAAAATGCATCAAAAGTCTGATATGGTATGCATAAAGGCGTGAGAATATACCCTCACAGCTGAAGTATCTAATGATGAGTTTCATTAATGGCGCATAGGACTCTTTCAGAAACCGGAATGGAAATACTCTGCTCAACTGCCTCAAATATCCAGGTCTGATGTAAGGCTCGTAATATGCTCTATTCAGCTGCTGTCTCTTATTCCACTCCTCACCTATGTTTGGCATCCCGGTTGCCTCAGAAATGGTCTCGGTGTCAAGGTGAAGTTTACTCCAGCAAGGTTTACATGACCATCACACAAATGTAAAACAAATAAGCGAACCAACTCTTGATGGTGCTGAATTTGAGATATCATCTCACAATACCGAAAACATGAATGTTGCTGAAAGCATGTCATTGCAAGCGGGCAGGCCTGCAATTGAGCCAAAGAAGTGGCCTCCTCCCTGACGTGCCTGCCACTTTTATGAGACCTCCTCGGTACATTTAGCCCTGTGGTTGAGTCACTGTCCTGCTCATATCCCTGCTCATATGATGAATTTGTCTCTGACATGATGCTGAAAACAAGGTGTTTGAAAAATAGGTGGTGATAAATATATGGTCAAAACAAGAGTTTTTTTTCAATACCAAGTGTGCCACATATGAGATGAGAGGCTGCAAGGAAGTATCACCATGAATGCAATAGACTGTCAAGTGATTCAGAGTGGAAGGACAGTCACTCACTGTTTGGGGAATTTTGGGATTAAGAACCTTTACAAGTGATATGGGAATAGGTGATAGTGATGGGGGGTAGTTTTAGGAACAAGAGTCAATGAAATGGCAACATATAAGTGAAATCAAGGATAGAATCAGTCCTTGAATATTGTGGAAATTAGGATTTTGTCAATGGAGGGAAATGATAGTAGGTGATAGGGTTTGGGGTTTAACACATGGGCATAAAAGGGTATAAGAGATATGGGATAGTGGGTATAGGAGAGGGACTGCGGTGTAATAAGGTGACAGTAATGAGAGCACAAATGAAAGTGGAATGATAGTTTAAACACCAAACAACATCCAACACCTCTTTTCAAAACCATATGGAGAAAATTCAATATGGGTATAGGGTTTACATTTTCACCAATTAAACTCTTGAAGTTCACCTTTCAAATAGCACCCAATAGGAGTGAAACTCAAATAGTAAGCGCACACAACTTACTTGGAGGCAAATGAACTGAATTGATTTGAGTTTTGATGGATCGATGACGAGTTTCGGCCTTTGGGCTCTGTGCGCCGCGCACAAACCCAATGCGTCGCGCTCAATGGGTGCACCGTGCCCTTAGGAATATACACGGTGTATCTTGGCTCAACGCGCCTCGCTCAATGGATGTGCCGCGGCCTATCCCAATGCGCCGCGCTTCAAACTAACACACAGTCAGCCTTTTTTTAAAACACAGTTTCATTCCTCCAATTCTTCAACTCGACTTATCCCTCAGATTTTCTGAATATCTCTTGATACAAATGAATGAATGGCTTTGAGAAATATCTCATATAGACATGGTTTTAATTTTTTCTTCTTCAAAACCCATTTTGTAATGTTTTTGACTTTGGCATTTTTTTCATTTAATACAACTTTGTCTTTTGTTTCCTCACTGACTTTCTGAGCTTTGAATGATGAAATTGGTTGATTTTTTACAGGGATGGTGGCATCGAAACTTGGCAAAGGATGACCAGAGTTTGCATGGTGAAGTACAACATGGTGGAAAGATACATTTTATTATAAAAACAAATTTAGACAATTTCTTCTTCAAAACAGAGTTTTGAAGAAGAAACATCCTCGAGCATATTCGATGATGAAAATTTTGAACCGAAAAATTATGGAAAACCTCCTCATGGCCTGCGGGCATTGTTTAACATTTCGAAAGACCACACCCTAGACCTAGAAACTAAAATGACTCTTTTTGACCAAAACAGCTTCCATGACTATAAATGACATGAACTGAACTTTGATGAATTTTGGGAAATTTTGACCAACCCAGCAGGTACAAGCATGAGGGAAAATGAGAGAACACAGCCCTTCCGTCAGTCAATGGCATGCCTCTAATGGAATTCAGATGAATGAGCGGAATGAGACACCTAAACAATGAAATGCAATAAGATAAATGATCTCTGACGGAGGGGTGTAAAACCTGACTTTAACAGGCCAAACCACTCAAGCAATAAGAACAAGCCTCCAATGATCATATCAATAAGCACATGAGTTGTTGCTACTGTATAGAATGCCAGAAAGAAGTGACAGCATTGTCTATATTAGTGTAGCTACTGTTGTAATCATACATAAATGTAATATGGCTAATAGATACAAAATCAATTCCCAAAAAAGAAGATATGGGTTCTAATACATTATTTCTAGCCAACCCAGAAACGATTGCTAGAAATACCAAGAAAATATATAATGTGAAAAATAACCCTAGGGTTGATATGTCACTACAACATAGAATTGAATAGAATGAGGGTATGATAGATCTAAAATGATAATGGCCTCCTCCAATGGTATTTCTCAATAGAAGGTTGATCCCTCCATTCAGAAATAGACCCTTCTGATGAGCTCAATGAACCCTCCCAACAACTACCACAGAAAATAACGCAGATCTGGACTGAAACTACACTCTGGAGGATGGTAGATGGTTGGCCTAATGCAAAAAATATATAAATATTCCCAGGAGCCCTCCTTTCTGATCCTTCAATGAATAGGCTACCTCTCCACTAAAAAACAAGCCCAGAATTTGCTCTATGTGATCCTCCTTTGCTGCACCCTGCAACACAACCCAGCTCTAAACAGAAACTGTGTTGTAACTGAAGGAGGTAGCTTGGCCAGAATGCTGGAATAAGGAAATTTAGTCCAATTAACCTCTCCTTCCTTGAGGATTAGGTAGGGATTCCCGAACAGGAACACCCTTGTGCTAAACAGCATAGCAAACCTCGCTTAACAGCTAAAGGATGCAAAGTCTAAACAGACCAATATCAAGTAATAATCTAAAAAATGAATAATAATGGTTGCCATCCCCTCCATATACAGTGTGTGAGCCTTCTCACATTAGGTCCCATCCATACTTGCCACTAAGCTCATGCAATTTTTCCTCCACTAAAACTGTGTTGTCTCATCATAAATGCCACTCCTCCATGACAGCGCTATTCATTTGGTCAAAGTTGACCTATTCAACATGTATCCCCTCCCATTCACACCCAAAGGTGATTAATTCAGTTGCTTATTCTTCCTCCTTTCACATTAGGAGTGTTATTATTCCTTCTAAGGAGATTTATGGGCCTCCCTACCCACTTATTCACCTACCTAGTGATAAAACAAACTATAATATTCCATTTAGCTGAAGGCTAAATTTTTGGAATATTATAGAGCAGAGATGTAGGAACAGTAGGAAGTGATGGAGAAGTCGGGATGGGAGGGTTAGAATATGAAGGAATGTCTTTCCGATGATGGCCTTGTGGATTAGTAAATACCTCATTGGAAATGAAGGTCTCCCATGGAATGCCTTTCTGTTGTGGTTGGTGCATAACAACCATCTTGATAAGTGAGTGATGGAATAGGCTTTGCATTTGCTGAGGGTAGTCTTTCTTTTGCACTATGTAGGACATTTTTTCAATGCTCCTGAAGAGGTAATATGGTATATGCAGCATCCTCACTCTAGTAAAATGCATAAGAAGCTTGATGTGGTATGAGTAGAGGCGGGAGAATCTTCCCTCACATGTGAAATACTTCATAATGATCCTCATCATGGGTGAATATCTATTAAGTAGATTTGAAAAAGAAAATATGGACTTGTGGTGGTCTTTATACCTAGGTTTTAGATATGGCTCAAAGTAGCTCATGTCTAGGTTTGCCTGCTTGAACCATTTCTCACCCACACTTGGTATCCCAGTAGCTGCAAAAATAGCATCTGTTTGTCATGCAAATTGATAATGAAAATTATTGTAAACTCAAGATGGTTTTTTACTTGCTGCACCTTCTCACAAAAGTCAAAGCATCCCATGTGTTTGAAACAGGAAACAGTAAGGGGAGATTCCATTAGCTCCCTTGTGTTGAGGGGTTCAAATCTATTTATCTTTCCTCCTTTGTGATCATGCTTCCTTGGAATTTAGGCCTCTCCACCACTGCCATTGTCTCCCTCTTCTGAAATTTTTAAAACTTTGTTTTTCCAACCCTAGGATTGATGTGAAAATAGAGATGAAAAAGAGGGTAATGGAATGGCAGTTTTTGCAAGTGAAGGGATAAAGTGTTATGAAGGAAATGGATATAGGGACAATCTTAGATGAACAAAAAACCTCCAAATAGTGTAATTCCTCTGTATATCACTGATTTTATTTACAGGCAGATGAAGTAATGGTCTTGTGTAACTAGCTCCAAAAATAGAAGAAAAGAGATATCAACGCCTTAGAAATAAGCCACTTCGAGGGGGAAATCTCCAATACATTACATGAATGAACAATTCCTGGATGATACAATTTACAAAATTCCTTATATATACAGGAGTCTGAAAATATAATGCATCAGTGCATTTAAATATAAATCCATTAATGAATAAACACAATAAATTTTGAGGCGACACACAATGAAATAAATATGAAGAAATAAATAAAAACAATAAGAAGTTACACTAATAAAATGAGGACTTTACCTAGTGTTGATAGGTTCCATGATGCCCCCTCTTTAAAAAAATATCTCCCATTATATCTCTAGTATTTTACAACCTCATCCTCCCATGAATCTTCAAGGTGTTCTTCCACTTGATGAGATACCTCGAAATTGATCATTCCGTAGCTGTCGAGTTCTTGTCGTAATACTCTGTAATCGAATATGGTTTTTCCTTCTCATCAAGTTCTGGCAATATTGTTTGAACTGGAAGATTTTCTCCTATAACCTTCTTTAAGCATGAAACATGGAAAACTGGATGTACTCGCTAAGAAGTAGGAAGCTCCAATTTGTATGCCATAGTACCAATCTTTTGCAACACCTTGTAAGGACCATAGTACTTTGGCGATAATTTATTATCCTTCTTAGCTTGCTTGAGGGACATTTGTTTGTATGGTTGTAGCCGTAGAAATACCCAATCTCCTACATCAAAACTTCTCTCGCTGCGATGTTGATCTGCCTGTTGTTTCATTCGATTTTGTGCCAAATTCAGGTTATCCTTTAAGAGTTGGAGAACTTCTTGCTGATGCTCGATGTGATCTTCCACTGCTTGAACCTTTGAATTTTCCCTTAAGGATGATGTGATGGATGGTGGATGATATCCATAAAGTGCCATAAATGGGGTCATTTTTGCTGCAGTATGGAAGGAAGTGTTATACCACCATTCGGCGAGAGGTAACCACTTGACCCATTGTGTTTGTTTATCAGATACAAAACAACGAAGATATCCTTCCAAACATTTATTTACTATCTCAGTTTGACCATCGATTGAGGATGATAAGATGAGCTATGAGCTAATTGAGTACCCAAACAAGAAAATAACTCCGTCCAAAAATTTCCAGTAAAAATGGGATCTCTATCGCTCACAATAACCCTTGGGCTTCCATGTAGCTTTTAAATTCTATCCATAAATGTAGTAGCAACTGTACTTGCTTTAAATGGATGAGATAATGCAAAAAAGTGTGCATACTTGGTAAGTCTATCAACTACCACCATGATGACACTCTTTCCTTCGGACTTAGGTAAACCTGTGATAAAATCCATTGAAATCTCCTCCCAACGTTGACTTGGAATGGATAAATGTTGTAGAAGTCCCGAGGTCTTAATTGTTTCGACTTTATTCTACTGGCAAACCAAACATTCCGCCACAAACTTTTGAATATCAGATTTAAGGCCATCCCAAAAAAATTCTTTCTTCACCCTGTGGTAAGTTTTTAAAAATCCTGAGTGTCCTCCTAAAGGAGAAGTGTGAAATTCCAGAAGAATATTTTGTTTAGTTGGGAATTCTTACAAAGATATAAGCGATCTTTGTACCATAAGGAATCATTTTTCCAACTAAATGTATCAGATGTACTAGGATCTTGCTGCAACTTTTGAATGAGTGTCCATACATCTTTGTCCTTCTTCATTCATCTCTTGCTTCGGTTATCCAATCTGGTTGGATAATAGAAATGGCACAAAGCAATGCTTCCACCTCTTCATTCTTTCTTGAGAGTGCATCTGCAACAACATTAAGCTTTCCTTTTTTGTAGATTATTGCAAAGTCATAACCCAATATCTTTGTGACCCATTTTTGCTGCTCTTCTGAAGATAGTCTTTGTTCCAAAAAGTGTTTAAGACTATCATGATCAGTTTTTACCTTGAAGTGTCTTCCCATTAGGTAAGTTCGCCATTTCTTTAGTGCATGTAGTTTTGCTAACATTTCCTTCTCATAAATAGGTTTCTGTAAATACTTTCCTTTGATTGGACGACTTTCAAAAGCAATGGGTCTTCCTTCCTGCATTAAAACTGCACCAATTCCATTTCCTGAGGCATCACATTCCACAATAAAGGTTTTTGTGAAGTCCGGCGTAGCTAAGACCGGTGCTAGGCACATTGCCTCTTTAAGATGTTCAAAGGCCTTAGTTGCTTCAGGAGTCCATGAAAATGCATCTTTCTTCAACAATGTTGTTAGAGGTGCTGCTATTCTCCCATAATTCTTAACAAACTTGCGATAATACCCTGTTAACCCGAGAAATCCTCGCAACTGCTTTATGGTTGTGGGGACTTTCCATTCCTTAATGGCTTTAATTTTGTTAGGGTTTACTTTAACACCCTCGTGAGATACAATATGACCCAGATATTCCACCTCTTGTACTCCAAAGAAACATTTGGATGTTTTTGCATATAATTGTTTCTCCAGCAATAGTTTGAGCACCCTGTCAACATGTTCAACATGATCCTTCCAAGACCTGCTATAGATTAGTATATCATCAAAAAATACTAGCACAAATTTTCTAAGGAAGGGTTTGAAAATGGAATTCATCAACCCTTGAATGTAGAAGGTGCATTGGTAAGGCCAAAAGGCATGACCAAAAATTCATAATGACCCTCATGAGTTCGAAATGCTGTTTTTGGAATATCTTCAGTCTTCATTCTAATTTGATGATATCCTGAACGAAGATCCAACTTGGTAAAAAAAATTGCTCCATGTAATTCATCCAATAATTCATCAATCACAGGAATGGGAAATTTGTCTTTAATGGTGAGCTTATTGAGCTCCCTATAATCCGGACACATTCGCCATGATCCATCCTTCGTGTGTACCAATACTACAGGAGCAGAGAAAGAACTTTGACTGGGTTGAATTATACCCGCCTCTAACATTTCTGCAATCATACGTTCAATTTCGCTCTTTTGGAAGTAAGGATATCTATAAGGCCTGATGTTTGGAGGAACACTTCCTGGAATCAAATGAATAGCATGATCATGATCACGAATAGGTGGTAGTCCTTTGGGAGTTTTAAACACCTTGGAATGATTGTCCAAGACTTGTTGGAGATCTGCAGAAATAGATGATTTTGATGTTGGAACTTCTAGTGAGCATAATTGTGCAATTACACCTCGTTGTTCTTTCTTTAGAAGCTTTGTCATGACATTAGAGTTTATTATCTTTCCCGGCTTCCCTGCAATACCCCATAATTCGACTTCCTTTCCTTCTAAAAAAAATTTCAAGAAAAGTTCTTGAAAATTAAAAGCTACCGTCCCCAAAGATTGTAACCATTGTACTCCTAGTACAACATCAACACCTCCCATAGGAATGGAAAGCATTGGACTAGTCAATATATATTCCCCCATGGTTAGCTTAATATTATGGCATTTTCCAGAGCAATTTATAGTTCCTCCATTTGCAACCATCACTTGACATTCTGGTGCTGGGTATAGGAAACAATTCAATTCCTTGGTTACCTTACAATGAATAAAATTATGGGTACTACCTGAATCAATCAACACTATTACCTTTTTCTTCTTGATATGTCCTTCTATCTTGAGAGTTTGAGGAGTGGTAATTCCTGCCAATGCATTACACAATATGGTCGGATTCATTTCTTCCTCTTCTAGGGCTGGTTCCTGGTGTATATCCTCTTCTTGTTCATTTTCTTCTTCCTCTTCACAATCTATGTAAAATAATTTCTTCTCAGCACACTTATGACCTTTAGTGTATTTTCTATCACAACTGTAGCAAAGCCCTTTTGCTCTTTTTCTTCCAATTTTTGTGGTGTCAACCTTGTAGGTTGTGGAAATCTAGGCGTAGCAACACTTCCTTCTTTATAGAATTGAGTGGTAGGCTTCCTTGTTGCCATTATTTTACATTCAACTTTTCTTGCCAACCTGAATGCCTTCTCCAATGAATCTGGTTCCAAAACGCGAACTTCATGTTGGATATTATCCTTTAAAGTGCCTATGAAGAGATCGATCTTGTGTTCCTCTGGAATATCAGTTACCCTTATATTCAATTTTTTGAATTCCTCAATGTGCTGCCCCACTAAACCCTTTTGTTTGAGATTTATCAATTGGCTAAAGAAGGTGTTGCTCTTTGTATCCTCATAATGTGCTATCATTTCCTCCGTAAAAATTGACCAAGTGACAATTTTTTTACGGGAGAAAAGCCATCGATACAATACAAATGTATTTTGTTCTAAATGTAAAGTTGCAATGCGTACCTTTTGTGTGTTTTGCACGTTATGGAGATCAAAATATTGCTCCATCTGTAGTATCCATGTTACAGGATCCTTTCCATCAAACTTCCTCATATCCATTTTTGGAATATGGTGGTTTTTCCCGCCAACATTAGAGTTTATGAAATCACGATTAACATTTATTTTGTTCTCATCATGAGGTTCTTCTACTATCTTTTCACCATTAGGAAACATTTCTTGTATCAACTTTGTCAAACCTTCGATGTCTGCTTTTAGATCATTCTTCATATTTTCCATGTTGTCTTTCATGTCATCCATCTTAGCTTCCATGCCAGCTTCCATGCCATCCATCTTAGCTTCCATGTCATCCATATTAGCTTCCACGCCTTTCTTCAAACCGTCCATCTTCACTTCCACGCCTTTCTTCAAAAATTCCATTTCATTTTTTGTTGCTCTTTGCGAAAGTGAAATTTGCTGCACTTGCTCTTGTGATTTTGATAGATCATGTTGCAATTCTTCATCTTCATGAGTCATAGTAGAGCCTTCTGAAGGCTTAATGGGTGTTGAATTGTTTTTACGGGGCATATTTTAGAACCCAATACTGATATGTATTCTACAATATGCCCTTGGAATCAATTGAAATTGATTCTTCAAACAAGACTTATGCAATTCGGAAAAAAAATACACACCTTTTTCTTGCTTTTGAGGAGCTTGATATTGAAATTGGATTATCTCTATGATTGCAGCACTTAAATATTTGAATTTTGGTACCCACGTAGCCCTCTGAAATATCTTTCAAATTCCACAGGTCTAACCTAATTTGGATTCTCCAAGACAAAGTTGTGTCCAATCTCCCACAATGACCTAATTATGGACTGGTTCAGTAGAGCGAACTTGTACGACTTGCCACGTGTCACTGTTTCTTCCTTCAAATCTAAAATTCATAGCCAAGAAACTAACGTCCGTGTACTTGTGACCAATTTTTATAGAACTCCAATCCAATGCTCAGAGAGAGAGTTATGAATATTTTCCCACGATCACCTCTTTGATATGAAATTCAGGAGCCTGAAAAAGCACTACCTTCCACAGATCATATCTCCAAAAATATTTTGAACCAAGCTCTGAAATTTTTTGACGATTTTCCTTAAGATTTCAGCTTCAAAGCCTAAAAATTTCAGCTTTTGAAACTTCATAGAAATAATTTTATAGCGCAAATTACATGATGACCTTTTTAGGAGCCTGAAAAAAGACCTAACTTCCACAGATCATATCTCCACAAATATTATGAACCAAGCTCTGAAATGTTTTGAAGATGTTCCTCAAGATGTCGGCTTTTCACCTTAACAATTTCAGCTTCTGAAGCTTCGTAGAAAAAAATATATAGTGAAAATTCCACGATGACCTGTTTGGAGCAGCGAAACCCTAGAATCCAAAGCTCTGATACCAGATGTTGTGTAACCAGCTCCAAAAATAGAAGAAAAGAGATATCAACGCCTTAGAAATAAGCCACTTTGAGGGGGCTACCTCCAATACATTACATGAATGAACAATTCTTGGATGATACAATTTACAAAACCTCCTTTCTATATATAGGAGTCCATGTGGCCGTAATGTAATCCTAGTGGGCCACAATGTAATCCTAGCCGACCTAACAATAATAATTTAAGGGCACAATAATAACAAAATGGGGGTTACTAGGGTACAATAATAACAATAAGGTGGTTACACTAATAAAAATAAGGGACTATACTAGTAATATAGGGACCTAACAAATGGTAAATAGTGATTTCAAGTTTAAGCCTTAGGGTTTCCTCTTAGGTTTTCACTTCTTTCAATTAAATGATGACAAAAATTCCTGGAGATGGGTTTATGACCTGTAATTACCTCTAAATATGTTTGGAGGACCTTTAGCAAGAGTTTGGAAGCCCTTTGAAGTGATTTGAGTGGTTATAGGGTTTAGAAACCCTTCCTATCCAAGCGCGCAGTGCTTGTGCTGAGGGCGCAATGCCAAGCCTGAGCGCGCAGCACCGGTCCTGAGCGCACAATGCCAATGGAAAACTTCACTGAGTCTGTCGAGCAAGAGCACAACGCTCTATCAAGGGAACAATGCTTAATTCCAGGCACATAGCGCCAGTGTAAAATGTATAATATGAAAATGAAAGTATTTGTTTTTTTGTTCAAAGTATTCATTTCCATTAAATTAAGTGTGAAAATTGTTTGGATATTCTTGCAAGTGAAACAAAGTGTTTTTTATAATTGTTTATGAATTTTGGTGGGAGGGAGTTTTGTTTTAATTTACTATTTAACAACTTTAATTTGAATAACATATCAGAATAACTTCACCATAAACACACAACAACATGATGAGGCAGTTCACCCCTCCTGGGCTACATCTACTGGGTCCAAGGCTCCCAACGGGCATGTCCTTGATATAGTATGATTCTAAAATTGGTAATACAGTGAGAAAAATGCCTAAACAGACCAATCCAGCTGTGCAAATGAATTCAGAACACAGAAAGAAGCTAAGAATGACTCTAATTTCACCTAAAACAGTGAAGTGTAGTCTAATGCAGCTCCATTTCCCTCAAGGCCCTTATGGCTCCCCAAGCTTCTCTGAAGTAAAAATGTCTGAAAGACACCTCTGATGGCTCTGAAACCTATTCCAATGGCTCCAAAATGCTAAGAATACCCGAAATAAAAAAAAAAATTCGCTCCAAAAGGTTCAGTAATGTGAAAGTTATGACCAACTGAAATTTTGTCCAATTTGGCCTAAAGAAACTCCACTAAACTTGGAGTAACTGCAGTTAGCTCCACTAACTATGGAAAACTCCACCCAGAATGGCGCGCTCCACCTAAAACATCGGAACCATTAGCATTGAAGTTAAATGTTAGTGGTAGTGGTCACATGGACCAACTCCACTGCCGGCAGAACCGTTTGGAGCTAACGGTTATTAAACCATGGCATAAAAACTACACGTAACGTCCACCGAAGTTCATGTGACCACAACTGTAAAGCATAACTGTGACTGTCATAACCTCCGCCAGTGGTTGAGGGCCAGGCTTCTGAGCCCGTGGTCCTGTGTGTAGGGGGCTGGCCCCCTTTTTGCCCCAATGTGACCATTGATAACATTCAAATATGCGAAGTGGCCATAGCATGTTAAGAACCAACATGCGGGCAGGCCAGTCGGGCCTATGGGCTGGCAGCCACCCGACCCGGGTCGAATCCTACCAACTCCAATAATTTTTCCACTATAAAATCTTTAATCTTGGGGCCACGTGGCGGCCTCCAAGCCTACCACGCGGCGCCCTTTAATTAGCCACTAAATCCCATAGTCAATACACTGTGCAATCTATGATTGACAAATGTCGAGCCCTGATAGGTTGATGAAGGAATATTCCATGAAATATTTTAAGGAATATTCTTGGAATATTCTATGGAATATTCTTTTTTAAACATTTTTTTAATCAAAGTCAACCCTGGTCAAACTGGTCTTTTACATGAAATTGTGAATTTTCAAACTTGAATAAATTTCACATACAATGTCGGATTTGAGTGTCGTTCATGGCAATAGGATCGTATCAACGAGGTGTATCCTATCGTTTTGGTTTCAACCAATTCTGAGCAGCTCCAATTTTGAGCATTTTCTTCACTTAGGACATGATCACTTGATCACACCTCCCCATTAGGAAGCTTTTGGACCCCAAAAGTCTTCAATTACCTGTTAAGAAGATGAGGGTACAGGTCCCTCACCTTTTCCACCTAAATCTGCTTTTCCTTACTCGGTTTGCTTCCTTTAATACCAACCCAAACATAATCAACATTTCCCCTCATTGAAGTGCATGTCCTTCTGTCAAGGATAGCATCCTCTTTCATATCATCCAAAAATTCTGGCGAGAAATCATTTATGGATGGCAGCTGAATGTCACTTTCATAATCAACAATTAAAGGAGGTTCATACAAACGTAAAGTTTTCACATTCACAACGGAATACATTTGCATGTATGAAGGAAAATCTAACTAAAAATCATTATTTCCAACCTTTTTAAGGATCTTGAATGGACCATAATGAATAGGATTTAGCTTTTTACCTTCTCCTTGCATTCTTTCCTTACTAATATGCAACCATACCTCATCCCCTTCTTGAAAATTATGATCAATTATATGCTTATCATGCCTCTCCTTGTACTTGCCTTGACTTTTTTCAAGTTGTTCTTGAACTTGATGATGTATGAGCTGAATTATTTCAATGAACATGCATGCTTTGTTAATGTCACTCTGACCATCAATGGCCACATCCTTCTCAAGAATGAAATCTAAAGGTGACTTAGGCAAATACCCAAAACAAGTTTCAAAAGGTGAAGTATTTGTAGAAGAGTGCTTGGCCCGGTTGTAAGGATGCTGAATGTAATGAAAATGCTCATCCCAAAGCTTGGGATGCTTGCTGCAATAACCTCTCAAAATATGTACAATGGTTATTTTCACTACCTTTGTTTGGCCATATGTTTGCGGATGGAAGGTAGTACTCTTCTTCAACTTGGTGTCCATCATCTTCCATAAATTGGACCAAAAAATCCCCTCAAATCTGGAATCCTTGTCACTAACAATAGAAGTAGGCAAGCCATAATGAGCCCATACATGTTGAAAATATAAATCAGTAGTTTTTTCAGCAGTTATAGTTTTCTTACATGGCATAAAAATACACATCTTGCTGAAACGATGAACTACTACATAAAGGTAATCATGTTGCTTTCTAGATAATGGTAGCCCTCCAACAAAATCCATAGAAACACTTTCCCATGGTCTAGAAGGTACTGTAAATGGCGTATATAAACCAAGCTTCCTATTGCTAGGCTTTCTTGTAGCACATAATGAAAAACCTCTAATGAAATGTGAAACACTATCTACCATGCGAGGCCAGTAACAATGCCTCTGTAAATGTGCCACCGTTTTGCTTACCCCAAAATGTCTAGCTATGAGAGAAGAATGAGCCTCTCTCATGATGCTTAGTCTCTCCCCCTGTGGTATACATAACTTGCCCATATGAAACAACAAATTATTATGCAAATAATAATCATTATCCTCAACATGATTCCCTTCACTCAAGTTAGCATACACATCCTTAAAATAAACATCTGATGCATACTATTCTATGTAACTCTCACGTACAATAGAATCATTCTTAAGAAAAGTACTAGCACTAATAATAGGCCTTGAAAGAATATCAACAACCTTGTTGTAAA
The DNA here is from genome assembly GCA_034641835.2 of Pinus albicaulis. Lineage (NCBI taxonomy): Eukaryota > Viridiplantae > Streptophyta > Pinopsida > Pinales > Pinaceae > Pinus > Pinus albicaulis. The sequence goes on from CM076576.1 coordinate 338,727,261, forward strand.
TACCTTTCTTTTACCTTATTACCAAGTGAAATTGTTGTAGGAAACCCATTCATCTGAAATGTCGCGACTGCTGCAATTTACTTTGTGATTGCAAGTATTGTAAAGGTTGATGGTCAGTATGAACAATTGTTTCTTTTCCCATCAAATAGTGTTTCCATTTTCTGACACTTTGTACCAACTCATACAAATCTTTATCATATGAAGGATAATTCACAACAAAACCATTAAATGTCTCAGAATTAAATACAACAGGCTTACCATGCTGTAAGAGAACTGCACCCATGGCGTAATCACTAGCATCTGTCTAAATCTCGAATGGTTGTCTCAAGTCTGGTAATGCAAGGACTGGAGCTGAACTTATCTTCTCTTTCAAAGACTCAAAATATTTTTTTTGCTTTCCTCCTCATTGGAAAGCACGCTTCACACTAGTGACTGCATGCATAGGAGTTGTTATGGAAGAGAAGTTAGAAATAAACTTCCTCCAATACTAAGCTGCACCCAAAAAAATTCTTACTTCTGTAATGGATTTGGGAGTAGACCAAGTCACAATGGCTTCTAATTTGGAAGGATCAATTCTCAAAGTGCCTCCTCCTACTATGTGTCCCAAATAAACCAAAGAAGTCTTTCCAAATTCACACTTTGACATTTTAAGAAATAACTGATTTTTCTTCAAAACATAAAGTACTTTCTTAACATGCATGACATGCTCTTCTCTAGTCTTGCTAAAAATTAAGATTTCATCTAAGTAGACAATAATGAAATCATCAAGAAAAGGACGTAAGACATCATCCATTACTCGCATGAAAGTTGCAGGTTCATTGCATTAACCAAACGGCATAACAAGCCACTCAAAGAGTCCCTGTTTGGTTTTAAATGTTGTCTTCCAAATGTCACTTTCTGCAATTCTAACTTGATGATAACCACTACGTAAGTCTAACTTAGTGAAATATTTAGCATCTTTCAGCTGATCCAAAAAATCATCTATCCTTGCAAGTGGGTAATGATTCTTTACCGTTATTTTGTTCAATGCCCTGAAGTCCACACACATGCGCCAAGTTCCATCCTTCCTTGGAATCAACACTATCGGTGACCCACATGGAGAAGTGCTTGGTCTTATGAATATTTTGTCCAACAAGTCTTTAATTTGCCTCCTGATTTCAGCATTATCCATAATAGACAAGCGGTACATGCCGATGTTAGGAAGAGGACAATATTGATGTAAATGGATCTCATGCTGAATCTCCCTTTTAGGAGGTAAACCTGTCAGTTCCTGAAACATCTCATGATGTGAATAAAATACATCATATAAATCTGATTTAAGCTTGGAATCACAATTTTCAAATGACTTATGATTCATATCAACCTTGGGCTTAACCATAAGAAGTACAAAACTCTTGCTAGAATTTACTAGCCTTTTTACCTATCCCGCATTTACCATCACTATATTTGTCTTCTTGCGGTGTGCTTTGACAATGAACTCCTTGCCATCTTTAAAGACATGATATTTATTTTCATGGTGATGGAAGATCGCTTTCCTGTCAAATAAGTAAGGACTTCCCAAAAAAATTCTTGATATATCAAGCGGTACCACATCAAGTTCAATTGTGTCAATAAAGTGTGCAGTTATGGCGAATCGCAATATGCACTTTCTTGAGACTTGTAAGTTTGCATCCTTGCATATCCACCCAAGTGGATAAGGCTTTGGATGTGGAATGGTCTCAAGTTTTAGCTGTTTGACCAAGTCTTCTAATATGATATTTTCTTGTGACCCACTGTCAAACAGTGTGTCAATTTTAGTATGTTTTGAGACTACCCTCACATGGAACAATTCAATTCTTTCTTCCTCATTAGGAGCTTGTACATGACAGTTTGAAGTACTAGTGCTTGCTTTAGTTTAAATTTCCTTTCCCTTCATACTTTTCAAACCCATGGCTGCAATTTTGGTTTCATCCCCTGAATCATCACCTAAATCTTGAGGTGTAGTTGTAGTAGTTGCAGTTTTCTTCTTTCCCTTGTTTTTGTTAAACTGGTTTCTTTTTTCAGGATGTAATTTCCAACAGTTTTTATCTTCATGGCCCTCTCTTGAACAATGTTTACAAATGAATTTTTCACCCTCTTGTTTGATAGATGCATTCTTTTTTCCTTTTCCCTTAAAGGTTTTATCTTTGTTCTTCCTTTTGTAAGGCTTGTTTCTACCCTCATCAAAATTGTTTTTCCCTCTAGCCTCTAAATGTGTAGCTTTTACACAAACTTCATCTAGACTAGTAGGATTAAACATAAGGATAGTATGTTTAAGGTAACTGTGCAAACCACCTATATATTTTAGCAAAGTATCTTGACTTTGTAAGTATACCCCTAATAAGAGTGCTCTTCTCCTAAATTCTTGGGTATAGTCTTGCACATTCTGTCCCTTAAGCTGTCTAAAGTTTTTCCAATTCATTATAGCCTTTTGAAGATAGATAAAGCATAAAATTGCTTCTTGATTGCAGTAATAAATTCAATCCATGATAAAGTAATCTTACCATGTTTCTTGATTTCATCCTTGGTCTTGGCTTCCCACCATACCAATTTTGCTCCATCCATTCTTAGCGAGGCTAGTTGTATTTTGGTGTCGTCATCATGAAGGTTTTGAATCCTTAAATAAACTTCCAATTGTCTGATCCAATTGTATAATTTCTCTGCATTGACTTCACATTAAACATGGGCAATTAAAATTTGACATCAAGCTTTAAAAAGGGATTTTTACCAGTGGTTTTCGACTTATGTGACTGATTTACTGAAGTCGAGGAAGACGATGTCAAGGAAGAGGATGACGATGGAGATGGTGGATCGCCATTTCCTCCATGTCCTTTCTTAGACTAATCATTACTCTTATTTCCTCCTGAGTACCCCTCTCCTTATTTTTGGTTTTTAGACCCTTCTCCAGCAATCCTATCATTTATTTCTTGATAGAGGATCCTTACCATTTCAGTCATATCCAAGAAAGATTTTTGAAATAGCCTTTCTTCTTCCTTGGGATCCATCTCTTCAGGAGCTTCTCCTTATCTTGAAGACATGCTTGTAGCTACTTCTAGGGCTCTTGGAGGTGGTTCTCTGACCCTTCTTGGTTGTGGATTAGTTTGTGCACTAACCAAGTTTCCTTCACCTCTCTTGAGTTTTAACCTAGTCAGCATCAAAACTTGCAAACAAATGAATTAATCTTTGCAAAAAAAAAATGCTGAGTAAAAACTATAGCTTCGAAGGCTCTAATCCTGAGCTCTGATACCAACTAATCTGAAAATTAAAGTATTTTTTTTGTTTTTCAAAGTATTCATTTCCATTAAATTAAGTGTGCAAAGTGTTTGGATAGTCTTGCAAGTGAAACAAAGTTTTTTTGATAACTGATTATGAATTTTGGTGTGAGGGAGTGTTGTTTTAATTTATTGTTTAAAAACTTTAATCTGAATAACACAGCAGAATAACCTCACCATAAACACATAGCAACATGTTGAGGCAGTTCACCCCTCCTGGGCTACATCTGTCGGGTCCAAGGCTCCCAATGGGCATGTCCTTGATATATTATGATGCTCAAATTGGTAATATAGTGAGAAAAAGGCCTAAACAGACCAAACCAGCTATGAAAATGAATTCAAAACATAGAAATAAGCTAATAATGGCTCTGATTTCACCTAAAACAGTGAAGTGTAGTCCAATGCAGCTCCATTTCCTTCAAGGCCCTGATGTCTCCCCAAGATTCTCTAATGTAAAAATGGCTGAAAGACACATTTGATGGCTCTGCAACCTATTCGAATGGCTCCAGAATGCTGAGAATACCTGAAATCCAAAAAAAATTTGCTCCAAAAGGTTCAGTAATGTGAAAGTTATGACCAGCTGAAGTTTTTTCCAATTTGGCCTAAAGAAACTCCACTAAACTTGGAGTAACTACAGTTAGCTCTACTAACTATGGCAAACTCTGCCCAGAATGGCGTGCTCCGCCTAAAACATCGGAACCACTAGCATTGAAGTTAAATTTTAGTGGTAGTGGTCACATGGACCAACTCCACCACCGGCAGAACCGTTTGGAGCTAACAGTTATAAAACCGTGGCATAAAAACTACACGTAACGTCCGCCGGAGTTCATGTGACTGCAACTGTATAGCATAACCGTGACTATCGTAACCTCTGCCGGTGGTTGAGGGCCAGGGTTCTGAGCCCGTGGTCCTGTCCCCTTTCCGCCCCAACGTGACCATTGATAACATTCAAATATGCGAAGTGGTCATAGCATGTTAAGAACCAACATTCCGGCAAGCCAGTCGGGCCTGTGGGCTAGTGGCCACCCGACCTGGGGTCGAATCCTGCCAACTCCAATAATTTTTCCACTATAAAATCTGTAATATTGGGGCCACGTGGTGGCCTCTGGGCCTACCACGTGGCGCGCTTTAATTGGCCACTAAATCCCATAGTCAATACATTGTGCAATCCGCGATTGACAAATGTCGAGCCCTGATAGGTTGATGAAGGAATATTCCATGGAATATTCTGTGGAATATTCCTAGAATATTCCATGGAATATTTTGTGGAATATTCCAAAAATATTCTATGGAATATTCTTTTTTAAATATTTTTTTAATCAAAGTCAACCCTGGTCAAACTGGTCTTTTGCATGAAATTGTGAATTTTCAAACTTGAATAACTTTCACATACATTGTCGGATTTGAGTGTCGTTCACGGAAAAAGGATCGTATCGACGAGGCATATCCTTTCGTTCTAGTTTCAACCAATTCTAAGAAGTTCCAATTTTGAGCATTTTCTTCACTTAGGACATGATCACCTAATCAATGTATGGGGGGAATTTTCCAAGGACGCAGCGCTAGGAAAATTTGCCCAAGTTTGGCTTGAAAACTCACAAATTTTCCTTGCTGAGCATGCTTAATGCTTTTGAATGATAACAATAAGGCTTTTGATATGTTCAATGGGCTTTATAGGCAAATGAAATTTTGATTTAATCTTTTGAAAACCCACTTTCTAAAGTTTTAAAAGCCTTTTTCCTTTTCTTACTGATGTCATTTATCACTTTTGCTTTGTAGGTAACTGAAAACATTGAGGTGGATTTTCTTTTCTATATTTAGGCATGTCAGGTTCACTTTGAAAAGTTTGGGATCTGATCACATAGTGGCATCTTCAAAAACTTCTCTTGTTTCCACCATGGAGCTCAACTCATGATTTTCACCTTCTCTAACCACTTTCCAAAAACCCTAGGTTTCTAGAGTGCTTTTACAACAATCATCAGTTTTGTCTTATAAGTTCTCTATAGCCATTTCAAGTTCATTCATTTATGTCCAGTTCACCTCACCTTTTTCCAAATCTCATCAATAATCTCTTATAGAATTTCTTCATGTTTGGCCTTGTGTACATTCTCCATGTCATTTCTGCAATTGATCATTGTTTTGGCACTCAGCTGGACCATCAAGTGTATAAACCCTAATCATATACAAGAAAAAGTGTTTCCTCTTCGCCTTTATGCAAGTTTTCTTCATTCAGGAGTAGATAGTCTACCTCATCAGTACCTTCTGCTGACACAACCTTCAACACTCCTACAGAAGTGCCAAACTTTGTCCATTTTCCTCATTTGCAGACTTTGAACTCATAAGGTAATCTTCTTTGGAAATATTTTAGGTCCTTCTTGAATAACCATGTCTTGAAATTATATTACATCTAAGCCAGATTCTAGCAAAGGAAAAGTAGTGCCTAAAACATCCAATGATGACCTTACAACATGTGAAACCCTAATGACCTAGTAGGAGGGTCCTTTGACCTGAATTTGACTGGAATTTGACTTGGAGGCTTCTTAAGTGAAAACAGAGTATTTGTCAAAAGTGTTGTATTGAAGATCCAAAATATAATGTACTTGATTTATCTAAAGAGCCTACAGAGATAGTATTGAGATCATCAATGCTTGAGGAACCTGGGGGAAAAAGGAAATGAGTTAGCTATAGGAAACCCTAGAGGGAAAATGGAGTTATGGACAGGGGAAAAATAATCCAATGAGGTTATATGCAGATAAGGAGGTTGAAAATGAGAGGTATCAGCCCATAAGGAGTTTGTAGGAGTGACAGGGTGACCATGAAATGGAAAAATGATAGAATAGTGAAAAACTTTCTATAAGGATAATGAAGGCAGTGAGATTTCTGAAACACACAATATTCAAGAAAGGTTGTTTTCAAAAACCTACAACCAATCTATAGTCATCTAAATATAGTGAAAAATATTGATGACTAACAGGATTTATACAGAATCATGATCTTCACTGAATTATGGGCATATTTTTCTTACACATTTTTGATGGGTCATATAAATGCACTTCCAAATATTGGGTAGAAAAGCTAGACATCTACTTCTAGTTGAACCAAGTACTCGAGATGGGGGCCATCTAAATAGCAGTGGTGCACCTTGAGGGTGAATCACATGATTGGTGGTTTCATGGAATTTCTACATTGGGTCATTCCAATGTGACTGCATATTCAAAATTCACAAGGATGTTGGTGGAGAGGTTTGATCGAAGAGACATGGAGGAACCTTTCATTGGGCTAGCTAAGCTCAAACAATCAGGTAATCCAAAAACTTATATTCCTAAATTTCTAAAACCTTCTGTTATGGTTCCTGATTTATCTGCAGCAAGGAGGGTCTATATGTTTATTAATGGGCTGGAAGAACCTCTACATGGGTTGGTTAAATCTACCAAACCCACTACCCTTGAAGATTCCATTGAAAGGGCTAGAGATCTACAATATTCCTTGTCAAGAGAAAAGGAAACATTTCAGCAAAATCCCACTTTTCCATCAAAGGGAAAATATGAGAAGGCTCGTCCTTCTAAGGAGATTCAAAACAAAGTACCTCTTAGTGATGATGTCTGAAGAGACTTGAGGAGAAGGAAGCTTTTCTTCACATGCCAAGAATCATGGGCACCTGGAAATAGATGTGCAGTAGGGAAGGCACACTATATAGAGGTATTTTCTGATGATGAGGAGGAAAAAGAAGAGGAACCAGAAGGAGGTCACAGTTTTGGGATAGTAGGAGAGGATCCACCACCACTAGGAGGTGGGAATGGAGCATTTTCTCCAATTGGAGGGGCCCTTGAACATTGAGAGGAGTACCCAAGTAATTGACCTTGAGGGTTCGAGGTTCCATTCAAGATCAGAGGTTTTCAGTTTTGATTAATAGTGGGGCTACCCAAAACTTTATTGATGCCCAACTAGTGCAGAGGAGGGAAATACCCACTGATTATTTTGAGGGATTTTCAGTTTTGGTCCTAGGAGCTAGAACTATGCAGTGCATGCATTATATTCCATCTTTATCTGTCACCATGGGGACATATACATTGACTGGTCACCTTTTTGTGGTTGAAATACCTAACACCAATGTGATATTGGGTGTGTATTGGTTGATTACTTTGGGGAAGGTCACCATATATTGGGAGACTTTGCAGATGGAGTGGATGGAAAGAAAGAGTGGAAAACATCAGATGATTACGGGCATGCACACATATCCCTCATAGACAGCTTCCATACAGAAAACAGAGATGTATTTTCACAGTGGAAGCAAGGAACTAACAGTCCCATCAGTTATGCAGATGACTTTGGCCCATGAGACATTACTGTTTATTGGAATTCCACCTAGGAAGCCACCTAATCAGGAGTTGGTGAGAAATGTCTCACAACATGTTGCACCACTCATAGATCCAGGAGGAGTGGGAACATTGGGTGGTCATGGTATAGTGCATAGATTCTTGGGTAGGCTCAAGGAGGAGGGAGACAATTTCCCATTATCATCATTACCCACTCTCACCCCACATCTTGCGCTGAGAGAGGATGCTTCAGGGATGGAGGATGGCACCATCATGGTGCAAGGAGACTACTTCTTGAATTTGGAGGCCCAAAATACATTCTCACTTGGGGAGAAATCTTCCATACATGGTAGAGGATGGTGGCCACTCATGCATACATTGGCCAGACTCAGGAAGTTTTGGATAGGTGATAGCTTTCCATGGAAGATTAACCCCCAAAAGCTTCAACCTTTACTTGAGCATAAGCAGCTACAAGAGGAGTAGCAGAGGGAGGATAGCAGCATCCTGGTATGTGACTTTGGCATGGGAAATGTCAAAGAAGGGTGCAGTCACATGACAGATGATTTACATGATAGATCATTAGTGTTGTCACTATGGAGGATAGATCCTTATTGGAAATCCGAGTTGTTGGTGGATTACTCCAAGGATCTTTTTACATGCATGATACTTGATGACCAACTATTAGATTAGGGATATTTAGTAAGATATGGGGTCATCTACTATCAAAGTAGGATCTTCTTATCTATAGCATCCAAGCTCAAGGATAAGTTGCTGCATGTAGCACATGAATATTTTCTCTTGGACCACACTTATTCCATGAGAGCATACCATACCATCATGGAGGGATTCACTTGGGAAGGCTTTGAAGAGGAGATACATCAGCATATTAGGAGACGCATGGATCATTTGGAGATGGAGGAGAGATACAAATTTTTCATAGAGTTATCACAGCTACCTTTTTCCTCATTGGGAATGAGAGGGGACACATATATGAGCCACTCCATTGGTTCAATCAAGGTATATGGTAAGGATCATGTTTTTGTGAATAATGATTTACTAGATGAGTATTTTAATTCCTTTACCATACATGTGCAGGCCATTACTCCATGTGAGGGCACTCTTCCTTATAAACTTCATGGTCAACTTGGGGCCATAAATAGTGTTGAGCATGGCCACTCCCTAGGAGGATTTAGGGAGATAATATATCATTCAATGTGTACTCCATTGGCACCAAACATCATTCACCTTCTCCAAGCATGTGAGAAGACTATGGCGGCAAACAAGTGGTGTTGAAACCACTTATTATATCATGTTCTGAGGAATTTAGGAGACATACTGCATTGGTTCCACATGTGGGACTATGATCCTCATCCATTATTACATATGGTAGCTTATGCATCCTTGGTTATGATCCCATACATTGATGATATCCTTATCATTATTGTGGGTATGATTGGAGGAAGGATGCAAGGATTGAATGTGCCTATTGGGAGTGATATTCTCCATGTTTCTTATGCTTCATGCTTCAATGTGAACATTGGGCAAACCATGATTGCTACATTGGATCTTTTTTTTCCTTATGAGGTGAGTCATTGGCATCTCATGAGTACTTGGGAGGAGAATTTCATGGAGGGATTGATTGGGAGACACTTGGTTTATGAGGAGAGATTATCACATGGAGGTTTCACCATGGAAGGAGGAGAAGAGTTGCAGCACTCACCTTTACATTTTCTTGAGAACAAGCAACATTTGGGAGGGGAGGACTGTAATATTCCCAATTTAAGCTAATTGGAATATTAAATTTTATTTTTGCTTTTTAGTTAGAAGAATAAGAGGGTATGGAGACCCATAAATCTCCTTAGTAGGAATAAAATCACTCCTAATGTGAATGAAGATCATTTTAGTATCTTGATTAAGCATACTTGTGTGTGAAAATGGGTTGGAACATATAGATTGGGTCAACTTTGACCAAATCAACAGCGCTCGTATGGAAGGAGTGGCATTCATTGAGGGACAACGTTGTTTTGGAGGGAGACTCCATGCAAGGAATTAGTGGCTTTAATGAGTGGGTCCCAAGGTGAGGAAGATCACCAAGCATATAAGGAAGGGGATGGTAGCCATAGAAGGCAGGATTGGATTATTATTTTGTGTATGGTCTGTATGACTTGTTTCCCTCTTCAACTGTTTAGCAGAGACTGCAGTGTTGTTTAGCACAAGCGTGTTCCCACCTTCATCCTCGGGGGACTTAGAGTGCCCACTCAGGTGAAGTATTTGGTCTACATTTCCACATTCCGGCATCAGGCCAAGTTCCATATTTCTTCTACAACACAATTTTTTCATAGGGTTTTGCTGTGTTGCAGGGTGCAGTAGTGGAGAGTTGATTTGGGTCATTTCAGAGCTTGTTTTCAGTGGAGGAAGGTTTCCTTCCATTGAGAAGCCAATAAATAAGGCCCCTAAGCATTATTGTTACATTTGGCATCAGGCCAAGGTGTTTTTATCCCCTACAATGCACTTTCAGTCTTAATTTGTGTTATTTTAGGGAGGAGTTGCAGGGGTGGTTGCAGTGCATGATTTGGGGAGTGATTTCTCCAGTGAAGGGTGTTGGGTCATAAAGGTGATTGTTTAAAGGTAACCTCAATTCTTTTCATTAATTATCAACCTAAGGCAAGTCTTGTTATTTCAAGAGTGTAAGTACAGTATATGTAAGTGACATTGAGGGACAAATTCTCTAAATTTTCACAAGGAAGACTATCTAATTATCGAAGTTCAACCATATCAACTTGGAAGTGAACAATGAAATGCTTTTGACTCTTCAAGGGAGCTAACTATGTTCTAAGCCTATGCAGAAATAACTACTTAAGACTGAAAAGAATAAACTGCAATTGACATCATTCTCTGATGAATTGAACAACAACTTTAACGAATTAAACAACAAGTCTAATAAAATTGAACAATCAATTATTACAGATTTTGCAATGGAATTCTCTTTTAAACAACTAATAACATCCTTATGAATTAAACATAAACCAAATGCTTACAATGATGATGAAAAGATAAAACGTCAACTATATGCAAAATTGAACAGCAATCTTGTTGGAACTAAACTAACAATTGTAAAAGCATTGAATTCAGATAAAAGAACATGAATGGTAAACTAGTCTAGTAAAAAGGAAGATATAACATTTCATGCTCACAATTAACCAATTCAAATGATATATTATGAAACGCAACGCATAACTTGAAACACAAATTCTGTAAATAAACATAAAGCATAGAAGTAGTAGAAGAACCCCCATGGTTGGGCCCAAAGCCACTAGAAGCCTACTGCTAAGGAATACTTAGAATTTTTCTATTCCAAAAATGCCAAATTCTTCGTTAATCCACCGAGCAATACATTAGTACAAAATTTGACAGTTTTTTCCAAGTACATTTATTACACAAAGATTAAATTAGAGGAACTGTTTTTCTTGTTCATTCTTCGGCCTTTTATAGATTAAAGGAAAATTTAGGAGTAGTAACGGATCTTTCTCATTATGGGACCCTGCTTCTTCGTGTTTGTCGATTAAGTACTCCAGCATGGTCGTACCTTTCCATCTTCTGCAGATTCGTAAGAGTCAATATGATTCTGTCTGCCTTCCTTGTATGTTGTCTTTTGGTCATCCGGTCAACTATTTGTCTATTTTGCTTCCCTATCAATATAGGTGGTGACAAATTAGTTTTTATGTTATCAAAAACTCCCTTTATCACTAATCCATCCTGCCTCACTTTTGCATTATTTTCCTTTACTTTATTTCTAAGATGAAGGGAAAATACATAAAAGTGTATGACAATCCATGGTAATGATGGGGGTGAAACATACCTTTTTTTTGGCCCAAAATACTCCCCTGCTTACCTTTTTGCAGGTCCTCATGCAAAAAAATGGTTGAGGTGTAGTTGGGTTAAGGAATGTGCAGGGTATACATCTTCTTTGTAAAGTCTAAAGCCATGCCTCTGTTTGATTTTTGCAAATGCTTCATTGGTGTGCCCCGCTTGTAACTTATAATCATGATGATAGTCTTCTGGGGGGCACCATATGAGGGGGCACCTGTGTCTGCATCCTATCCATGTAGGACCCATGTTCAAAATTAGGTTGTTGTACAAAAGGAACCTAGAGGCATCAGCTTTGAAGTTCTAGTAACCAAATGGCTATCTGTTCTTCACACTATTTGTAGAGGCTAGCCATCTCTGTTTGGTTGCTGCTAATGCTTCTTCCTAAATTTCTTGGAAGTATGCCCACCCATTCTGCACAATATCTTTGTCAATTGGTCCCAATTCGGATATCACTCCCGTCCGCTGCATGAATTTTTTATGTTGGGCAAATAAGTACAGGGGTTCAGTAGGTTCCCCTCTGACCCATAGGTCTAGGCCATGCTCTCTTTTCTAAAAGGTGTTGTAGGCCTTAGCCCACCAAGTTTGGTTTTCAGAAAAATATAGGAAGGCCTGGAACTAAACATACCCTATGAAGGGGCTGGGATTATTGTCCCTGTCCTCCCCTAGAAAGAAATTGTGTAAATTTAATTCACACAAAATATGTTGGACCTGCTCATCCTGCTCGTAGCAACACTGGAAAAATTCCTCAATGGTTTTAAAAGTGGTGGGCTTCCCTGCCCTGACAACCTTGACTTTCAAAAATAAATATCATTCCACTAAGAAGAAAGCATAGTTAGTGTTTGGTGCCTTGCAAGTTAATACATATGAGTAAAGAGAGAAAACCATACTGGTTTGCTCTTTAGCTTGTTCCACTTTCTCCTGTGCTTTCTTTACTTTTGTCCTTTCTTCCCTGAGTTGAGAAAATGTTTCATCCTCGGTTGCAGAAAGGTATTTAAACAGCTTCAGTAGTGCCTAATGTTCCTGTAAGGGTACCGCCTCCTTTCTGCACTGGGCCAAATCGTGCTAGACTTGAATTAATTCGTTGTGAAACTTCTGATTGGCAACCTTTTCTACTAAGGGGGTGTAGGCAGATGTCACTTTTTTTTTAGTGCCCTTATCTTCTATGAGTTCCAGATTAGTCTGGATAGAGGCTTCGGTAGTGTGTACCAACTCCGTTTGTACGGAGGCTTCAACCTTATACATTAACTCAGTTTTTACAGAAGCTTCAGTGTTATCTATTAAATTGGTCTGTACAGAGGCTTTAGCTTTGTCCATTAGGTCATTCTTTACATAAATCTCAGCAGTATCTACCATTTGGGCAACAAAATATGTTTGGTTTCCCATGGTAGCCAATTTCTTCCCAGGCATCCAAGCCTTGTTTGCTTCTTTCAACTGTTTCCTCATATATTTTATCATTTTTCTCAATCTCTTGCACTTCCTACTCATTTTCCTGAACTTCATCTCAACTAATTTTTCTTTAGGTGCAGTTTTTGCAAGAGAAGGAGGAGTAATGGCTTCGGTTTCGGAAATGGTTGTGCCAGTTCTAATGTTATCAGCAATGGTGTTTTCTTCAGGCGTCCAAGGTTTTATTTCAACACTAATGTTCTGGCTGGGTGAAATAGCATTTCATCCAGGTGTTAGGGGGACTATTTCAATGCTTGTATTTTGTTCTAATAGAACAGTTTCTCCTTATCAGCTTCCAGATTAAGCTATTCCTTCTGCCCAGTCTTCCCTACTCATCCATTCATTATCAGAGGGGGGGTAAAACCCTCGAGGCCTACAATTCATCATGGTGAGGTAAGATTTCAGTGTGGCCAGCTCTGCTCATAGTGGCAGACTGGTTCAACAGATTCCCCTTCCCCTCAGATTGTTCAGATGGGCTTCCAATTTCACAATATGCTCTCATTTGCCCAAGAACTTGAGCCATTTCTTCTTCATAGTCTTGTAGGGATATATTTTGAGGGCTTGAAGCTGGTGTATGAGATGGTCCTGCCTCATCTGGAAATTCAGAGGTGTCTTGCCATAATTTCATCCTTTCCGACCGTCTCTGTTTCCCTAGTTTCGTGGTCGAAACATGGGTCCTTTTCCCTCTTGCTCTCTTGGGTATGGTTATTCTAGGAGGTTAAATCTCTGTTCTGATAGGGTTTTCTTCAGGGGCAGTCAGGGCAGGAAGAACAAATTTGTCCCAAGTTATCTGGTGTTTGTCTAGCTCATGAATGATAATAAATTTAATCAGGCAATGGTGGCTAACAACTCCTAGGGGGTTTTTGGCTTTTCTAATTTGAACAGCAGTATTTTGCAATACAGAATTCAAGAAAAAGGGAAAATTAATTGAATTTTTTCACTTGATAATAACTAATAGTTTAATTTGGTGGGACTTTACCATTTCTTGGCATCCATCGCATGTGATGTATCTTTGTATGAACATTGCCAATTCTTGCCAAGGCCGTTGTAAAGACGCAGGGTTAATCCCCTTCCCTTTCCGTTCTAATGTTTCGCCTGGGTCCTGGTATACTAAGATTGATTCCTGTAGAAGAATGTAATATTACCAATTAGTGATAACCTAATTGGAATATTCATTTTTGTTTTTTGTCTTTGTTTAAAGAATAAAAGAGAAAAGGAGGTCCATAATACTCCTTAATAAAGAATAAATCCATGCCAAATGTGAAAAAGGCTAAATCTTGGTTGTTAAAACAAGCACCCTTAGGTGTGAAAGGGGTTGGACATTTTGACTGGGTCAACCTTGACCAAATCTACAACGTTGTCATGGAGGAGTGGCCATCAATGAGGCACAATGCAGTTTTAGATGGAGATGCTTTGTGTGAAAGGAGTGATCTCATTGGAAGTGGTTTAGGGTTTGCAAGCTCTTAATTTATAAAAGGAAGAGGATGGAAACATGAGAAGGTTGTTGATGATATGTTATTTTTTGAGTATATGGTATGTTTAGACATATCTCATTCTATTGTTGTTTAGCTGAGAATAATGTTGTTTAGCATTGGGTGTTCCTGGTCGGGAGTCCCACCTCTTTCCTTGTGAGGCCTCTTAGATGAGTTTGCATAGTATTGTCCACTATCTGGCTGAAGGCTAAGCTTCTTCTTTCAACTAAAATGCAGATCCTATTGAGGGTTTGGTTGTCTTTGCAAGATGTAGCAAGTGGAGGCTAGATCTCCTCATATCTAGGCCATTTCAGTGCTCCTTTTCAGTGGAGGGGACTTATACTTAATTGGGAGGAGAGTATTGGATCTCTTGGGCTCCATTTTATGATCTTGGCATGTGGCCAACCACATTCTAAACCCTACAGCGCATTTTTCCTTCCAGATATGTCTTATTCCTGTAGGTGTAGTTGCAGAGTATTTTGGCATACCATCTAGAGAGTTGGTTTTCAAGTGTTGGGTATCTTCCCTTCACTTTGGAGATCCATTGGAGGGGATCATTCTCTTTCTCATATCAAATCATATCCATTTCTAGATCTGAATATTTTTTCAAATCTGTAAACTTAGATCTCAGCTCTACTCATTGTACATGGTGTATTGTTGAAAACCCCAAGGGGATTCTGAAGAAGAGCCTATATAGTGTATGGATATGTTATAGATCTGACTTTTCATGCAATTATTTTCTCTATATCTAAAGTGTAATATTCATCTATTGCAGCCCAATAAAATAACACTGTAAGGTAATTTCTAGTCTTAATACATGGTTGCAACACCTCTTTTTGAGGATTTTCTTCTATTTGAGACTTGTATTTCATGTTATGCATCCTATGGGCCATCTTGTACATCTATTTTGCTGATGTAAATACTTTTGAAAGTGTTAGGGTCCTATAATAATAGAGTTCATAAATTTTGAATTGACTTTGATAGTCTTGTAAATATGTATATACCTTGCTTTCTACAAGTTGTTTTCCCATATTTTGAAAAAATGAAAAAATAATAAAAAGCCAAAAAAGCGGGTAAAAAGTCCCAAAAGAAAGATCAAAGGACTTAGAAAAATATAGACCCCAAAAGAAAAAAGAAATAAAATAAAGACCTGAAAGTGAGCAAGTTCAAATTCCACTACTTTTATTTTTACTGCAAGAATAATGATTATGTGCATAGTGTCAATAAATGCCATAATCCATGATTAGTTAAATAGTTTAATCTTAACTTTTCATGCTTTCAATTTCATGTTTTAGATAGAGAATAAATATATGTCAAACATTTAAACTTGAAAAATTAGTGGATAAGTAGAGAATAAAGAGGAGCTCAACAATTTAATCTGAGCCCTCGGATGAAATAAGGTGGACTTAGATAGTTTTATGCTTTGAAAGAAAACTGTTTTAGGGTTTCAATCCTAAATGCACCCATGAAAATGAAGTAAAAATGTTAGAAATAAAGATGGGTAGGTAGAAAGCAGTTGAAAAATCATGTAACAAAGAATCATCAGGCAAGAATCACCAATTTCCCCTCCCTTACAAATTTTCGGTGTTCTAAACTATCAGTCAAAAAGTCTCATAGAATTTCTCTAAATTTTGTTGGGACCAGACCCAAGGATCAATGACTGGTTGGTTAAAAAAATATTGAATTCCCACACTAGACTCATATTCATCAGCATTTACCCTTCATTCATAAATCATAACACCCTTTTCCTAAGTTAAGCCCATTTTTACTTAGTAAAAGTGAAACCCTAAATAACTAATCTCATTCCCTTTCAAAAATCATCCATAAACCCTCAAAATGCATTTATCCTAAGTTAAAGTGTGAAGTAATACAACAAAGACAATCAATGCTTTATTTTTTCACTTTACTTAGAGTTAACATGTATTTTATTTTCATTACATTATCCCTTTATTTCATATTAATTACTAACTTATAACTTATTTTATTAAATCCCTAACTATTCTCACCCGTATATTATTAAAACCCTTTATTTTAAATAAACCCACAAACCCTTTTTTTTAAAGTTTAGACCAATGTTTAATACTCCACGTGCGTAATATAAAACCCCACCCTACTATCCCATTGGTCTAAACCTATCATTAAAACAAATAATCTTGCCCCTTATAGTGTTTAAACATATGTCAAAGGTTTGAACAACTATATAATAAAGCTGGCTCTCGCATACTATTGAAAAATCTCTCGAATGTTTTAAATAAAACATATATAAGTCTTATTCCCCCCGCTCAAACCATATAATATAAAGTTTTAAACTTTAAATTAATGGTTATTTCTAACGTCTAAAACCCATCCATGCATAAACCTTACCTGAGTGCCCATCATATAACCTAAGGTATAAACTTGATTTAAATGCATATTTATGAAGTTTAAACCTATCCCTATCGCGTTAATAAACCCCGGTACCACTCCCAATCCCCTATCCCAATGCAACTTCCCAAACAATCTGTTCCATTTGCAATCGAACCCCAGATTTGACAGATAGAATCCCATATCGCACAGAAAACTTGCGCGATCACCCTCATCTCAAACCTACACGAAATAAGTCGTATTGAAACTTTATCTCTCCTCCACGTGTTCCATTTCTATTGGATCGAGTTCAATTGTCCCAAAATAGCTTACCACTGAAAACGCACGCAATAACCACTATGGTTTTGACCCTTTGAGCCCAAAAACCGTCTGTTTTTATGACATGACTACCATTTATTACCATCTCTCATTAGATCTAATATGCATAATAACCTTGGTAATGCATTTTATTTCATATTATTCTATGTGTTAACACTGCACGAGCCTCCTGACTGTTAAAACAAACCTTTTCTGCCATTTTCTTGCCAAAATACCTCAAATTTCATCCTGCCACTCCTTGAAGACTGCTGAGGAGCTTTGCCTTGCTCCAGAAACTGCACAGAAGATGTTCGACTGTTTAAAGACCCCAGAAGTTGTTTCAAACCACTATACCTAAGCATAACAGGTTTTCTTCTCGAATTAGAGCCTGTTTTTAAGTTTTAAAAGAGACTTTTAAAGAATATTTCCCATTCAGGAATTAAAAATTAGCAAAAGAAGCCATCAAAAAGACAAAAAAACAAGCCAAACCCTGTCAATTGTTCTCCAGAAACCCTTTTTTACTATTTCGTACTACTTTGGAGAAAAATTGTGAGTCTTTATAGTTTTATGAACTATTTTAAGCTCTAAAATTAAGCCAGAAAACCTCGGAATGTATCCTAAGCCTCTGTGAACAATTTCAAAAGACTTTTTTAGCCCAATTTCTCAGTGAAAGACTCAGGAAACCCATGTTTCTTGTTTAAAACCAGTCAAAAGCCAGTAAATCCTCTTTGGTAGATCTGATTGGAAAGAAAGCCCAAAGAAGAGACTATACTTTGCTTATTTTATCTAAGAAGCCTTTGCTAAAAGTAAAAATACTTCTGCAAACTATTTAAACTTGCAGAAAGTAGCCAAAATGCCCTAAAAGCAGAGCTCTAGTAATCCTAAAGCTTCCAAAGTGCTAAAATCCACTCCAACCATGTCTTCTAAGACTGTTATTGTTGTCAATCCTTTACAACCCCTAGTCATAGACATTGAACACATTCCATTAGCTGATGTTGATTACAAGATAGCAGATCCCATTGTTAAATTTAACCTGCTTGATATTCATAACTGGTGCTATGAGAAATATTTAGATAATGAAGAAGAAGTCCATATTTGGGAATCCCACTTGCCCAAATATGTTGTCCCATTAACTCACTCATGCCAGGAAGTCATTAGGTTATGTCAACAATATTATGTGCCTGAGCAAAGAGCCATTGTAAATGCCAACAAAGAACTGATTTTCACCATCACTGCTAAATCTATTAACCAGATGCTATAGCTTTAGCTTGACCCCCAAGTAGTCCCTTTATCCATAGAGGCCCTAAACAAATTTTATATTATCCTAGATTTTCCCTAGAGATTCATGATTTTCCAGACATTCATGCCCTCACATGTAGAAATTCCTAAATTAAATCCCCCATATTCTACTGCCAAATTCCTAGAAGGTTCAAGACATGTGATTTCCATGTTTTCCTTCATCCTAGGATATTTTACTGATGAACACACAGATGAGTCCATCTTGGGGTTCTTATCCACTTTGACCCCAGGGAAACCCCCATTAGTAATCTTTTATTATGCTGGTTTCATTGCAGATAATATTCATTATCAATTGATCAATTTTCCAATTGAAGGAGTGTTCAGATATACTTCCTTCCTTTTCCATATGTTTTTATACTTTCAATCAAATAATTTTCTAGTTACTCTTCAAAAGCTTGACATATAGAGAAATACTCTATCTGTCATTTTTTGGACTATATTGCTCAGGAAAGAGTGTGTAGATTTCACATATGCAGAGTTTTCATATTTATTCCTACATACGGTGATTACAATGTTAACAAAAACAGAGAAACCAAGGATAAATGAAGAAATCAAAAAGATATTGCAGTTGTCAGAGCAGAATAAGGTTGGTGACTGGTACTTATATGAAAAATATACTGAGATCAGAGTATTTGGGTCAAACTTGCTACCTTAAAAGTTACCCAAGCATGTTTAAATGAGGATCTTTGCCTTGGAGTATATCATGCAGATCCTAAATTCTGATTCTATAAATTTCATGGTAGAAAAGAAGAAAACTCAATTCAAATTAAAGAATCAGATAGGGCCATTCATCTGCAATCACAGGGATGCAGAAAAAGAGACAGTTAAGCAACTATTGGAATACAAATTTGAAGAAATTTTTCCTTGGAATTATGATCCACAAGGGATCCTGAGTAAACTAAGGGTTAAATGCAAGGTAACCCCTTTCATTCATGAAGCAAAACCAGAGATAGAAAAATTTGCAAATCAGATTGAGTGGACTGAAAATACCTTAACAAATGTAGCAAAAAAAAGTGATACTAGTGTTAGCTCCCTGTAATCAGCAAGATTGGCAAAGTCCGACTGCAGGGAGAACACCATTTCAACCACTTTGGGATTCTAGGATCTAGCCCTCCTGAATCCGGAGAGGGATCTCTCCAATAAGTGTAAAGATGGATTTATCTTTAAGATTTTGGGTAATGATATTAGGCTAGTTATGAAGTCTAAGGGTTTTTATTTGTTTTGGATGGTTGAGCATGATTATTATTTGAGTGGAAAGTTCCAGATGGAAATATTTTCAAAGGTGAGAAGTTGCAAGCAAATAGAACAAGCTTTGGCCAAAAAGATGGATGCAATTCTAGTTTTAGTCCATTGGGCTATGGAGTCATAATAGGGTTTTAATTGAAACAACAGGTTCAAGAGTGGTCCATGGGGCAAGTCATCTATGTCTAAGGATCTCTTTAAAATTTATTTATGGAATGAAATGATACAACAAGAAGGGGAATTTTAAAAAATGAAGAACAAAGAGCAGCCCAAGATCTGGTAAGTACTTTGAAACTAGCCAGCTTTTGACATAAACTTAAGAAAAACATAAAAGTAACCTAGGATTTGGTAAGTACTTCGAAACTAGCCAGCCTTTGATATACTTCCAATAGAAAACATTTAAACACAAGGGAAACACAACTGATAATGAAGAATGGTCTAAGATCTGGTAAGTACTTCGAAACTAGCCAGCTTTCAACACATTCTTAGGGAAACTTTCAGATAGTATTTGGGGATAAAACTAGGATAGGGCTCACCATAACTTCCTTAGTTCATCTCTACTTAACCTAAACTGAAAAATCACATTTAAGAATAACAATTAGCTAAGACAGTAGGACGAGGGAACGTCAGCATTCCTAACTGCTCAAACTAAATTAAATCATTCCTAAATAACACAAATTGGAAGAAAACATTCAAATAAAGCTTATTAGTCAGAGAAGGGTACTGTTATACAGTAAATCCTAACTCTATGCTTGCTATTCTTTATAAGAGAAAATGGACAAAGTGAAAACAGAAATAAAATAACGATTTACAATTAGAAAAACATCACTATCGACATAGACCAGGATCCCATAAATCAACTTGTATTGATGCTTCAAACCAGTTATAGCTTTAAGTCTAGTATTTCAGGTTAGCAATCATCCTCACTACTTAGCCTAACTATTTTATCACAAGCAGAGCTTCAAGAGCCCGTGAACACTATTTACAGGTATAATTTTCAGGCTCAAGTATATTTCAAAGTTCTGCAACCAACATTTTCTCATCTTCTACAGGAGTATTTATAGAAAGAATGAGGAGGTGGGATCTGATAAAATATCTTTGGGTCAATTAATACAGATTAATGCTTCTCAGCCTTTGAGGGGATTAATGGAGAAGAGTACAGATATTTTGTCTGTATTAATTGTTTACATTTAAGAATTAAGCTCGGTGGGGGGCTTTTGTTGACTTTTAAGGCTCTGTTTCATGCAGTAATAACTCTGCTGATATTTTTTGCATTAAGTTTTGTTGATAGAATTAACTATTCGGTTGCGTTGAGGCAAATATCTTCTTTCTGATTATAATTCAGCCTCTATTGAATGCTTTGAAGGCAACAAGTGGCATTGGGTAGCTGAGAGGAATCAATTAGCCTTTGTTATGGCGGTGGAGGCTTTTCTATCTAATGATCTTGTGATTTTCCTTCAATTCTATTTTAATTAAATAGATTAGGCTTTTGATAATCAATCTTAGCCGTAATCAACTAAACTATGGAATTCATCTTCAATCCTATGTTTCTGCAATGATAGGTCTTCAACACTGATACTCTTTTGATTGTGATTTCATTCACTGTGTCTTGTTGATGTGCAGGTTTTTCAAAGGGTCCGTATAGCATCAATGCCCATGAAGCATTTACAAGACGCGGAGTTTGAACCCCATGGAATGATCTTTCTATATTCACAAAGGCCTGAGGGATCGTCATCCCCAGCCTTTGGTTTTCCTTTAATATAATGGAAAAAACCATAGAAACCTGTATAAAACAATAAACATAAATAAATCTTGCATTTAGGTGGTAAAACTTCTTAGGAGGTTGAGGGGAGGAGTGTGGTCATTGGATGGCATCATCCAACGGTGGAGATTCGTTTGCGGGAGGTTAAAAAGGAAAGTGGAGGAAGAATTAAGTCAGAGCCGTTGATTGCGCAAAGATCAACAGTCGGGATTGGTTGTGATTACACAAAGTGAATGAGTCACTTTGTTTGGAAAATAGAAGAAAGGTGAAGAAATGGGGTTAAAACCTTTTTTCAGAGGAAATATGGTAAAAAACAGAGTTGGGGGTTCGGGATGGTCGTGGGCCGTAGGATGAGATCGACCCATGAGATGGACAGTGGAGATCTGCGTTAAAAACCCTTTGGTAGAGGCGGAGGGCGATATGTAAATGGAGGTTTAGATCCAAGCCGTTGATCTGCAGAGATCAACAGTGGAGGGCGTGCACGATAACACACAAGGGAAAAGAGGGAAAGTGGTTTCGGGGAGCAAAACAGTTGTTTTCGCGTAGTGAAAGGGCAGGGAGGCGGTTTTTCCTTTTTGAACGCGATATTTGTTCTCGCCCGACACGTGGCCTATCAAAACCACCAATATCGCGCGGCCCTCAGGAAATTATCCTTCACACTGAAAGTCACGTGATATGGAATGTGGACCATTAGATCTAGGACCTCAGATCCAACGGAGGAGAATGGGAGTGAAATGGATATGATGCGCGGAGGATAGGAGACAGGGTGGTTTCAATCTGAGCTGTAGGATGAAAAATTTGGACGGCGGAGATCAAATCTTAAGAAAGGTGGGACCTGTAGGAGGCAGGCCTCTCGAGTTAAATATGAGCTGTTGGATGTAGAAGATCGATGGCCAAGGTTAAATCTAGGGTTTAAATAAAAAATATACAAAGGCGGAGGAGGAGTTAATAAGGACCATTGATCTGCAGAGATCAACAGTCGGGATTGGTCGAAAAAACATTAGGAGCGGGGCCGCATGTTTTTAAACCAAATTCGAGGAATGAAATCTGGACACGTGGATGGCCCAGATGCAATCGGGGCTCAGCAATCGGCGGGGTGAAGAACTTGTATAGCGCCGATGTGATTAAGCGCTAGCCATCGATCTGCAGATCAGATCGACGGTGGAAAATAAATCGGAGGGTTTTTAAGGCGAAGGACAGGCTAATGATCAGAGCGAATGAGGGTCGTCGAATCAAGGATATGGCAGATAGATCTAACGGCTCACAATTGATCGGGAGATTGCCAATCGGGGAGAGAAATAGAGTGCGCCCGATAAAATTTGGGATGCGACGCTGCGCGGGCCGTTGATCAGCTTAAGATCAATGGCGGATATTGTTTGAGACATGTTCTGGCGGAAACCCCTTTATAATATATGAAAACCAAAAAATTAATGAAATACAAAGGTTTTTATGTATCGGGCGGGTTATGAAATGGTCTGGCACCCGACTACGGGGCCCATGGTTTATATGGAAAGCGAGAGGCCCAGGGCTTATATATATAAGGGTCAATCACATCGGAAGGTCTAGCTCAGTCTTTCAATCTACCCATTTGGAATTTTGCGATGCGATTGGCGCTTCGGGACTTAAACTCTTGGTCCCGAGTGTAAGTTTATATGGATTAAAGTGGGGGAGCAGATTTTATACAATGGGGTTTCAATCACATCGGAACTTTTGATGCGGGCTTTTCAATCTACCCATTTTTCATTAAAAAACATTGTTTTGGCGGGTTTAGACCAAACTTAGGAAAAGTGGGTTTATGAACTTTACAAAAGAAAATATGCATCGGGGATGAAATTATACAGTGTTTTAGAGCCCGAATGCAGGGCTAAGGTTTATATGAAACAATAATATGATCAGGGTTTATAAACAAAAGGGCTTAATCGCATCGGAGGCTTTCACATAAGAAAATGACTTGGGCGCTCTGATATTTCCAATGCAATAAGCGCTTAAATGGCTTAGCACTTGGTTCCAGCACTAGGGCACGTGGTGGGGAAGTGGTTTGGACTTAGCCCAAAGGGGCTTAAACCCTTAGTGAAAAAACTTAATTTTTATGAAATTTTCAGAGTTTTCTGATGGATTTGGGGGTTTTGGCAGAGTTCAAAGAGGATTTTTAAACTCTGTGATGTGGATTTTATAAAGGGGGAATGGGGAAAAATGAAAAAATGGAGGAATATAATGAGCAAGAAAAGGGTAAAAATGAAGGTTAGTTTTGTAGCAGAGGGAGGGGAAAAATGGATCTTGCAGCAGTCTCTTTTTATGGAAAACAGCAGAATTTCTGAATTGGAAAAGGAAACAACAGTGAAGATTGAACCAAAGTCATGATGTCTCCATGAGTCTTCAAGAGATAACACTTCTTAGCAATAAAACTTGTTCTTTTAAGGCTCCAAAAATGTTTTAGCCACCATTTGATATGACAAATTTTATTGGTGGCTAACAACTAGTCACACTTTGGAGACTGCAAATCAGCTAGAAAAATCCACTAAGAGAATAAGGGAAGAAGGTGCCTATATTTCAGAAACTACAACTGAAACCAAATTAAAGTTAATATACAAAAAAAGGCCTAAGTTAAGTTTAGTTGGTAAAAAGAAGATAAAAATTGGTGTCGAAGAAACAGATCTCCTAGATACTAACACAGATTTTGTAGAGACAAATGTTGCCACTACCATTATCAATGAACAAGCTACTGAAAAAACAAAAATAAGGACAAGTTGATACTGAAAATGCACCACTAATAGAAATACGTCAGAGTATGGAAGCCTCTTCCTCACATACAACTGAGGAGAAAGATCTCAATATCAAAGAAAAATACAAACAGATCAAGTTGAAGAATGAAGAGATCAAGAACAGTATTTATTCTCAATATCTCAAACAAACACCAAGTGGTCAGAATAGACTTATGTCTGCATTTTATTATTCAAATCAAAATCTAATCATGTAAATGTTGTATCGAACAGTAAAATCTCCCAAGACAGTGGCAGATTATAAAAACGTTGATGTAGAAATCCCAACGGAAAAGATTCATGCTCTTGATCAGATTGAGTTCCATAGGCAGACTTCAAAAATGTTGTACTCCACTGTTACAACTAAATCCATGAGTGGTCAGAAGCTCCAAAACACCATTTCCAACATGCAAGATCAGATGAAAATGGACAAAGCCTCATTATATGCTAAGTATCTCCGAATTAAATCCTTAGAAGAATTGGTAATTAAAGTGGGATATGACCCTGAAAATGTCAATGCAGCAGAATTTTTATTAAAGAAAAAGAATAACGACATTGCTGCCTTGAGGAAACATCTCAAAATTCCTCCAAGTGAACATCCCCAGGCTAAAGAAATCATACAAGAATAGAATGAAAAATATGACATGATGAACATCATCTTTCAACTTACAGGACAGATTAAGGAGATGAAGATTCAGATGGAAAAACTTGTCCATGAAAAGGAAACAGTGAAAGTATGAGAGCCACCCACAGTTATCCCCATGGTCACTACAGTTGTGCCTTCAACTCTAGCTGAAGAGTTGGCACCCAAAGTCCCACTGGCTATAGAAGTGCTAGTGACCTCATCCACAACATTAGCTGCTAATTCATCCACAAAAACAGGTCATCCTACAGATGAGGCCAACAAACTAGTGAAAGACATGGAACAAATGTCTCTAAAGACAAGTGATATTAACAGGTTAACAAAGATGGTATAAAATCTTGATAATTCAAACAAATTGGCTCAGATAAATGCAAAAACACATGAGAAAAATGCTATCAGACTTAATGAAGAATTGAAGAAAGTGCAGAAGGAATTAACCTTGAAAGAACAGATTTCCTATGTGAAAAATCATTTGTGGAACAATATCATTGAAGCCATCCATGATGTGTGGCCTTCAATTCAGGTAATTTTTGAACAAAGAGAATTATTACTAGCAGCCCAAGCAAAAATTCAAAAGACTCAAAGTGAACTGGCTGATAAACCAGAGCAAGCTTTAAGGCTGATCACTGTCCTTAATAGCAAAAATAGACAAGAACTCAAGATTACTGGCATAACTGTAAGTATCCTAGAAATTAGGAAAGTTACTACAAAGAAGAATCTAATGAAGCAACTAGGAATACTTCCATAACCAGGTTTGCAGTCAAGTTTACAAATTTGAGGCAAAAAGGACTTCCTAACATTATGGTCATTAACGATAAATTGATGCCTCAGAATTACTATGATAAAAATATCAGAGAATTTGCAAAATAACAAGTAAATAAACCACCAGGGCAAAGCATTCCAACAGGAAAAGTCTTGCTCAAAAACTTTGAAGACTTATTCTATTCATAGCATGAGATAAGACACTTGTTTGTCATCAAGCCAACCTTTGCCAGATACACTGAAGCTGATGAAAACTTCAAGAAATTAAAAAATATACAAATCCCTAAAAATGAGGATTGGCAGTCACTCGCAGATTTATTATGAAAGATAAAAAGACAGATAGATAAAATGAGGAAAAGATGTTTACTGATTTACAGTCAAAACAGATTTTTTACAGCAGTAAACAGTTTTAACTATGGTTAAAGAGTATCAAAGTTTAGAGATTATCAGTGAATAAAGAAAATCATAGAAAGAGTATCAGACAAGGCAGATTAGATTCCAAAACAAATTTAAAATATCTAAAGCCAGCAAGGATGGACACCGAGGCAGCCAACTGCACCTTATCCTCAATACCGTTTCTATTTCTTTTGAATAGATAGGACAAATTACTGACTTGTTAAGCAGTCGTCTCTATTATTATTGTAAAGAAATTTTATTTCCCTTAGATAATTCCTAGAAGCATTCTAGGATATTTTTTAAAGAACTATGCATAAATACTTCATCTTTAGAATTATTTTGGGTGGAATAAATTGTTGGAGATTGTTATAGTCATTTTTGTTGGACTTGAAGGTTTTAGTGTTTCAAATTTTGAGTAGCAGACTGGATCAAACCAATTGGCATCATACTTCAGGATTCCTGTGATGAGTTGTTTGGAGTGAAGTATTTCCTCACTTGTCATTGTTATCTTTCTTTGTTACATGCATCCATATATGTTTGTTCTAAATTTGAATGAATAACTAGGAGTATTACTACAAGATTTGTTAAGAGCACCTTGTTTTTAACTAGTTATCATTTCTATGTTTTCCTCTGATTTCTAGTGTAGGGAACCCTTAGTAGCTCCCTCTCTCATTTGACCTCTTCCTACTACTTCCTTTTTCCGTATCAAAGGATTCTTAATTTCCCTTTATCCCGATCATACCACCTCATAAAAACAAATTTCCAAGATCTTCAAGGGTTATCTATCTTGCCCTGAAAACATTTGACTTTTTTGGCCTTGATCCTAGTTCTGTTTGCTTGATTTTGACTCCTTAACCCAATGGACAAATAGATCTCCCACTATCCATCCCTTCAAATGATTTTTTCCCACCAAATTAATCAAAACCAAACCAAATCTGCACATTCATAACTAGTCTAATATTTACAAATCAAATAAAGTTAAATCTTAAAGAGAGAGCCCTCTCTGAACCCTAGGAAGGCTAGATCCTAGAGTTTGAAGTTGGTTTGTGGTTACCTCTAGTATTCTTTGACTAAAAACCAAAAATATCACAACTTTAGAATTAATAGAGTGATAACATTATTGGTGACCATACTAGGGAACTAACCAATCCTCAGTCATAAAACTAGTCTTAAAGGAAATCATTGTATTCATCCTTTTATTTTAAGATTTCTTTTATAAGTTGTGGGTATTAAGAACTATAATTCTGGCTTCTAGGAAAATTTACTATACCAGGTCTAACCCGGATCCTAAACCTGTTGTTATAGTAGACAACCCAAACCAAATTGGCAAAAAGAAAAAACAGATAGAAAGTCTAGAAGTTGAAGTGTCATTAATAAGAGTCAATTCATTACCACAAGAGTTAGTAAGTTTGCAAGATATTGATTTTGATCTGAAATTTGAACATTCTCTGTTTAGAAGTCAATCTGAAAGTGATCTTTATACTGTTGTTTTAGACCTTGCTTGTATTTCATTCTTGGAAACAAAACAGAAAAATATTACAGTAGAATCTAAATCAAAGAAAGTTGAATATCAGATTAAAGTTGAAGAAATTAATGCTACTATTCTCAAAGATATTGATGAAGCCATTGAATTATCTCAATTGTTAGCATATACCACTAAGCCTTCAGTTTCATAGTTATATACCACCATAATACCAGCTATAGATTCATCTCTATATGTTGCTACATCATATATAACTTCCAATACCAATACATCTACAAATCCATTTATCCCCAGACTACCTTTACAGCCTAGAGTACTATTTCCACCATCCACTTCATCCACTATATCCACTAGCTCACCTTTTGATTTTTCAAACACATCATTCTCATTCCCTAGTAGTTCCACATATATCCTAGTTTCATTTCCCAACACCTCAACTACAGCTTTTAGTTCATCAGCTACCATTTCTAGTTTAGCCCTAAACACTTCTACTTTACCTCCTAGTCAAGCTAAGCTTCAAGCTATGGCTACTAGGTATGCTCCCCTTGTCTTACCAGTACAACTTCATGACATGCCTCAAGACTATCACAGTAAGATACCACAGTTTGATGCCACTACCCATTATACAACTTAGCAACACATTAGTAAAATGATATATTTCTTTGAACTTCATGAGATTGATGATTCACATGTTCAAATGAGGTTATTTGCACAAACATTAATAGGAGAAGTTAAGAAGTGGTTTAAAGGTATTTTTCTTGGTAGTGTAACTGATTTAGCTGTGTTTCATAGATTTTTTTTAAAGAAATGGGAAAAGAAAAAGAATCAACTCCAGATATTGTTTGAATTTGATGCCATGAGAAGAGCTCCAAATGAGTCAATCGAAGACTACTACACTAAATATAACGGTGTTTACAATTCCATCCCTGCAAATATTAAACCCACTCCTGATTCTGTCCTACTCAAATTCCCTGATGGATTTGACACAGACATGGCCTATCAATTGAGGGAAAGAAATGCAGAATCCTTAGAAAGAATGAAAACAGATGTTGTTAGTGTAGAAGTAAAAATTTTAGCCAAAAAAGCTAGACTAAGGAATTAAAGAAGAGTGACCATTAAAGAAGAAACTTCCAATTCAAACACAAAAATAGACATGTTAGCTAAAAATTTAGAGAGGATGATGGATAGACTAGATAATGTAGAAATAAGACCTCAATGGGATAATCAACAACAAATAACAAATCTCAATTTTAGGAAAAACAAAAATTCAGGAAAAGCGAAAGAAACAGCCCCAGACCAGACAATAAGGCCTCCCTTCCAAGAGAACTATGCTGAAAGTTCTTGGAATAATAATGATGATGAGGATGCAATAAATATAATGGGAATAGATGATAATAATACCATTTTTCTCACTCAGGAAGATCAAGAATCATTTGAACTCCAACAACTCAAATTAGATTCAAGTGAATCCTTTGATTATAAGCAAGGTTATGATTTTTCTATAAATGAAATACACACTCAATATAACCTTAGAAATAATAAAAAAAATGAGTCTTCTACCAAGAAAACTTCCCAAACACAGAATAAGAAAACAATAGAAGCTCCCAAAACAAAAGTTCTGCAAATTCTCCCAAGAAAAAATAATTAAAACTATAGTTCTTCCAAAAACATTTCTAGTCCTAAAAATGCATCAAGCCCTAAAATTGTTGATATTATTGATGAAGTTTCTCAAGCTACAAAAGATTCACAGAAATATACTGCTGCAAAAGCTTCTAATTATGTTAAAACAACAAGTTTAGATCCTAAAATACCCTCTACTGATCCTAAATCAGTGGATCCAAAAATTGCTACTTCAAAAACACTTGCTGATAATTCTAAGTCTGAAAGAACATCTACTGCTTCACAAAAAATCCCTGAAAATAAAATTAAGAGCATAAAAACACAAGAAACTCAAAAAGAGAATGTCAAACCAACTAAAAATGAAAACATAACTGTAGAAAAACAAGATAAACCAAGCCAAACTACAGTTACCAAAGAATAATTAATTCAAATTAGTAAATCTCAACCTTCATTTAATATACAAACTGAAATTTCAAAGTTAAAAATACCAATTCCTTTGACAGAATTGGTAAAAAATGACTTGTATAAATCAACTATCACTGAAACACTAAATATGAATGATGGAGAAGATGATATTAATTTGAATGATGATCAACCAGAATTGATTTTTGGCCCAAATGTGAATGGAAAACATGCAGATGGAGCAGTTCCTCCATTTTATATTACTCTTACCATTCGTGATCAAATTTTACACAACGTAATTCTAGATTCAGGAGCTTCCCATAATCTAATGCCCAAAACCATAATGGAAACTCTGAATTTCGAAATCACAAGGCCCTACAAATATTTGTTTTCATTTGATTCGAGTAAAGTTAAATGCCTAGGTTTAATCAAATATTTGTGTGTAACACTAGTTCAATATCATGGTAAGAGTATATTAATGGAAATTGTAGTAGCTGATATCCCGCCTAAATATGGAATGTTACTATCTCGCTCATGGGGAGAAAAGTTACAGGGATCTCTACAATTGGACATGTCTTATGCTACTATATCAGTTTTTGGTCAGCCTAAGAAGTTATATACGGAAACATTGATGAAGTACATGGTCAGTAGTGCAGAAAGATCTATAAATTACCCAATTTACTCTACACCAACTGACCTTGATTCCTTTATCTTATGTAACTCTGAAACTAATGAAATCCAAATTGAACTAATAGAGAAAAAGAAAACACCAAACAATGATAGTATCTTTCATGAATATTTATGGCATTTAGACTCTGATGGTTCAGTAAATAAGTTAGGAGCAGGAGCAGGAGTTTGGATAACCAACATGGAGACTAATCACTCAGAAGGCCATGCTTTCACGCTCAATTTCAAATGTACCAATAATATGGTTGAGTATGAAGCCCTCATTCTAGGACTCCAAATTATTAGGAACTCAGGAGGCAAAAGAATATTAATCATAGGAGATTCAGAGTTGATCATAAAACAAATAAATAGAGTATATTCTGTTAACAATCCTAGATTAAGCCGATACAGAGAAACTGTGCTAGATTTAACTGATGATTTATTGGAATGTAAATTTTTTGCTATACCTAGAAGACAAAATATACAGTCTCAATGTCTAGCAACCTTTGCTAGTACATGCAATTTACCATTCCAACCTAATAACAGATATACTGTTGAAGTCAAGCACAGACCAATAATTCCATACAACCTCAAATATTGGCAAATTTTTTCTCAAGATGAACAGATTTACAAGTTTATGAACAATGAAGGTGAATTTCAGAACTGTAAGATAGACACAGATTGTACTATAGATGAATATTTAGATTGTGAAATTGATTTGAATAACTTAGATATAAATAAAGTAAAGTTTGCTAAACCAACTAGATTTAGTCAATCAGATATAGATAACTTAGAGAAAGTAGAGATTGAAGAAATTATTGATGATGAATCTGACATATTGAATCTTAAGGATAATTTCTTACCCAAAGGTTTAACTCCTTTAGAATATTTTTTTGACTCAAATGATGTAGCTAGAAAACCCAAAATGGAGCCAATTAGATCTAATATAGAAGAATGAAATATTGGTACAAAGTTAAAACCCAAAATATTCAAACTTTCCAAAATCTTACCTCAACAAAAAAAGGAAAAATATATTGCTCTTTTAAAAGAATATCAAGATGTTTTTGCTTGGATTTATGAGGATCTCAAATCCTATGATACCAACATAATTCAACATAAAATTCCAATAAAAGAAGATCAAAAGCCCTTTAAACAAAATTTGAGAAGAATTGACCCTATTTTATTGCCTTTGATAGAAAAAGAAGTGAAAAGAATGTATGATGCACAGATAATTGCACCAATCAGATATTCTGATTGGGTTTCCAACCTAGTTCCAACAAGAAAGAAAACAGGAGAGATTAGATTATGTATTGATGTTAGGAATCTAAACAAAGTTTCCTTAAAATATAATTACCCTTTACCTAAAATGGATCACATATTACAAAGGACAGTTGGCTCTTCTAGGATTTCACTTTTAGATGGGTTTTTAGGATACAACCAGATTTTAGTCCAAAAAGAAGATCAAGCCAAAACAACATCTACTACTCCTTGGGGAACTTTTATGTATGTAAAAATGCATTTTGGTCTAATGAATGTAGGGGCAACCTTTCAAAGAGCTATGGAAATAGATTTTTCAAAGGAAATACATGATTTCTTAGTGATTTAGTTAGATGAAATTACTGTGTTTTCCAAAACTGATAATGAACAATTGGATCATCTGAGACAAGTTTTTATTAAATGCAAGAAATTTGGCATCTCTTTAAACCCTAAGAAAATTTTATTTGGATTAAAAGAAGGCAAGTTACTTGGAAACATAATTTCTAAAGAAGGAATCAGAATAGATCTTGCTAGGATAGAAGTTATTCTTAACATCGGTCCACCAAGAAACATCAAAGAGTTACAAGCCTTTCTAGGTAAGATTAATTTTTTAAGAAGATTCATATCCAATTTAGCTGAGATAATTAGAGAACTAAACAACATGCTTAAAAAAAACTCAGTTCTTAAATGGACTATTGAGGCCAAACAGTCATTTGAATCCATCAAACAGGCCTTAAATAAAACTCCAGTCCTAATAAGTCCTGACTTTAAGAAGGATTTCATAATTTTTTCATTTGCTTCAGAACACACCATTGCTGCAATTTTACTACAGAAAAATGACCAGGGATTTGAACAACCCATAGCTTTCTTTATTAAGACTCTTAGAGATGCCCCTTTTAAGTACAACATCATAGAGAAGCAAGCCTTAGCTTTGGTAAAGGCCATTAAAGACTTCAGAGTTTATATTCTCTATTCTCACATCATTGCCTATGTCCCAAATTCTGTAGTAAAAGACATTCTTACTAAGGATGGTCATGATGGAAGAAGAGGTATGTGGATTGCCACTATCTTATAATATGACATAGAAATAAAACCCACAAAGCTTATCAAAGGTTAAGGATTAGCCAGACTTATGGTTGAATCTAATTATAATGCCCTAGACATTAATTTTATTGCCCAAGTAGATGATTAGGAAGAGATGGCGACTCCAACGATCGGTGAAGCCTTTTCAGACTCACCTTGGTATACAGATATCATATTTGTACTACTAAACTTATAAGTTCCTCCGGGATTGTCAAGAACCAAAGCCAGATTCTTAAAACTAAAGGCAATAAGATTTTGTATTTTAGACAATGTATTTTTTTGGAGAGATCATAGTGGGATTTTATTAAATTGTTTGTTAAAGGAAGAAGCTGACAAAATACTTGAAGAATTTCATGTAGGTGACTGTGGAGGACATTTTTACTGGAAAACTACTGCAGACAAGATCCTGAGAGCTAGTTTTTACTGACCTACTTTGTTTGCTGATGTCAAAAAGTTTGTGACTTCCTGTCACAAGTGCCAAATTTTTTAGGATAAGAAAAAACTATTACCCCTACCTTTAAAGCCCATTTCAACTGAAATTCCATTTCAAAAATGGGGTTTAGAATTCATTGGTGAAATTCACCATCCATATTCAGGCCAACATAAGTGGATTTTGACAGCCACTGACTATTTTACCAAGTGGATTGAAGCAACACCCTCCAGACAAACCACAGATAATGTTATTATCTCCTTCCTAGAAAGTAATATTCTTTCAAGCTTTCGGTGTCCCCAAAAGATGATTACTGACAATGCAGCAACATTCAAATCCAAAAATATGATTGACTTTTGCCATAAATACCAGATTACCCTAGGCCACTCTACTTCATATTACCCTCAAGGTAATGGCCTAGCTGAATCCTCAAATAAGAGCCTTGTAAACATCATTAAAAAATTACTAGAAGATAACAAAAAATCTTGTAACAAGAAGTTAGTCAATGCCTTATGGGAAGATAGACTTACAACTAAAAAATCCATTGGTACATCTCCTTACCAGCTTGTCTATGGAATGGATGTTGTTTTTCCATCCTCCGTAGGAGTGCCAGTGATGAAGATTATCCAGGGTTACAGGTTGAAACAAATGACATTCAGAGAAGGATTAATCAAATTATTCACTTGCAGTAAATAAGAGAAGAAGTCTACATTATATCCCAAATTATCCAGGATAAAATAAAATAAAAATTTGACAAAAAGAGTAAAGAAGATGATTTTTACATTGGAGACCAAGTGTTACAGTGGGATTCCAGAAGAGAATACAAAGGTAAACATGGAAAATTTGATTTTCTGTGGAAAGGACCTTATGTTATTTATGGATATAGAGGTAATAATGCTTTCTTTTTGAAAGAAATGGATGGAACAGATCTGCAAGAAGGACCAGTAAATGGCAGAATGTTGAAGCACTACTATTCATCTCAGATAACAAATAGTTAGTCTCATTTACTTTTGATCATTGTACATATACATTGAATATTTTAGATTGTATTGGATGTTTTCCTAACAAATTTGAAGCCCGAAGAGAAGGCCCTAAGCTTTGAGAGGTAAAATATCATAAATATGAGTTATTTCAGAAATTAGAAGACATTTACAGGATCATCACAGTCAAAGGTCAAAGGCTACTAGTCTTAAAGTTCTTGACATTTCACCAATAAATTCCATCCCTATGTGGAGCCATTGTTAGGGTCCTATAATAATAGATTTCATAAATTTTGAATTTACTTTGATAGTCTTGTAAATATTGACATACCTTGCTTTTTGCAAGTTGTTTTCCCATATTTTGAAAAAATGAAAAATAATAAAAAGCCAAAAAAGAGGGTAAAAAGTCCTAAAAGAAAGATCAAAGGACTTGGAAAAATATAGACCCCAAAAGAAAAAATAAATAAAATAAAGACCTGAAAGTGAGCAAGTCCAAATGCCACTACTTTTATTTTTACTGCAAGAATAATGATTATGTGTAGAGTGTCAATAAATGCCATAATCCATGATCATTCAAATAGTTTAATGTTAACTTTTCATGCTTTCAAATTCATGTTTTAGATAGAGAATAAAGATATGTCAAACAGTTTAAACTTGACATATTAGTAGATAAGTAGAGAATAAAGAGGAGCTCAAAAATTTAATCTGAGCCATCGGATGAAATAAGGTAGACTTAGATAGTTTTATGCTTTGAAAGAAAAATGTTTTAGGGTTGCAAGCCTAAATGCACCCATGAAAATGAAGCAAAAATGTTATAAATAAAGATGGGTAGGTAAAAAGTAGTTGAAAAATCACGTGATAAAGCATCATTAGGAAAGAATCACTAATTTCCCCTCCCCTACAAATATTCAGTGTTCTAAACTGTTAGTCAAAAAGGCTCAGAGCATTTCTCTAACTTTTGTTGGGACCGGACCCAAGGCTCAATGACTGGTTAGTTAAAAAAATATTGAATTCCCACACTAGACTCATATTCATTAGCATTTACCCTTAATTCATAAATCATAACACCCTTTTCCTCAGTTAAACCCATTTTTACTTAGTAAAAGTGAAACCCTAAATAACTAAGCTCATTCCCTTTCAAAAATCATTCATAAACCCTCAAAATGAATTTAACCTAAGTTAAAGTGTGAAGTAGTACAACAAAGACAATCAATGCTTTATTTTTTCACTTTACTTAGAGTTAACATGTATTTTATTTTCATTACATTATCCCTTTATTTCATATTAATTACTAACTTCTAACTTATTTTATTAAATCCCTAACTATTCCCACCCGTATGTTATTAAAACCCTTTATTTTAAATAAACCCACAAACCCTCTATTTTAAATTTTATACCAATGTTTAATACTCCACGTGCGCAATATAAAACCCCGCCCTACTATCCCATTGGTCTAAACCTATCAATAAAATAAATAATCACACCCCCTATAGTGTTCAAACATATGTCAAAGATTTGAACAACTATATAATATAACTAGCTCCCGCATACTATTGAAACATCTCTTGAATGTTTTAAATAAAACATATATAAGTCTTATCCCCCCCTACTCAAACCATATAATATAAAGTTTTAAAATTTAAATTAATGGTTATTTCTAAGGTTTAAAACCCATCCACACATAAACCTGACCCACGCACCCATCATA
Organism: Pinus albicaulis; assembly: GCA_034641835.2. Taxonomy (NCBI): domain Eukaryota; kingdom Viridiplantae; phylum Streptophyta; class Pinopsida; order Pinales; family Pinaceae; genus Pinus; species Pinus albicaulis. The sequence goes on from CM076576.1 coordinate 338,762,802, forward strand.
TAACCTAAGGTATAAACTTGTTTAAACACATATTTATGAAGTTTAAACCTATCCCTGTCACGTTAATAAACCCCGGTCCCACTCCCCTATCCCAATGAAACTTCCCAAACAGTCTGGGTTGTTCGCAATCGAACCCCAGCTCCGACGGATAGAAGCCCATATCGCACAGAAAACTTGCCCGATCACCCTCATCTCAAACTTGTGCGAAATAAGTGGTATTGAAACTTTATCTCTCCTCCACATGTTCGATTTCTATTGGATCACTTTCAATTGTCCCAAAATAGCTTACCACTGAAAACACATGCGATAACCACTATGGTTTTGACCCTTTGAGCCCGAAAACCATCTGTTTTTATGACATGACTGCCATATATTACCATCGCTCATTAGCCCTAATATGCATAATAAACCTTGGTAACGCATTTTATTTCATATTCTTATGCGCGTTAACCCTACACGAGCCTCTCGACTATTAAAACAAATATTTTTTCGCCATTTCCTTGCCAAAATACCTCAAATTTCAGCCTTCTACTCCTTGAAGACTTCTGAGGAGCTTTGCCTTGCTCTAGAAACTCCACAGAAGCTGTTCAATCATTTAAAGACCTCAAAATCTATTTCAAACCCCTATACATGTGCATAATAGGTTTTCTTCTTGAATTAGAGCCTGTTTTAAAGTTTTAAAAGATCCTTTTAAAGAGTATTTCCCATTCAGGAATTAAAAATTAACAAAAGAAGCCATCAAAAAGACCAAAAAGCAAGCCAAGCCCTGTCAATTTTTCTCCAGAAACCCTATTTTACTATTGCCTACTACTTCAGAGATAAATTGTGAGTCTTTATAGTTTTATGAACTATTTTAAGCTCTAAAATTAAGCCAGAAAGCCTCTAAATATATGCTAAGCCTCTGTGCCCAATTTCAAAAGACTTTTTTAGCACAATTTCTCAGTGAAAGACTCAGGAAACCCATGTTTCTTGTTTAAAACTAGTCAAAAGCCAGTAAATCCTCTTTGACAAACCTAATTGGAAAGAAATCCTAAAGAAGAGACTATACTTTTCCTGTTTAATCTAAGAAGCCTCTGCTAAAAGTAAAAATACTTCTAAAAATTGTCTAAACTTGTATAAAGTAGCCAAAATGCCTAAAAAGTAGAGCTCTAACAATCCTGAAGCTTCCAAAGTGCCAAAATCCACTCCAGCCATGTCTTCTGAGACTCCTATTGTTGTCAATCCTTTACAACACCCAGTCATAGACATTTAACACATTCCATTGGCTGATGTTGATTACAAGATAGAAGATCCCATTGTTGAATTTAACCTGCTTGATATTCATAACTGGTGCTATGAGAAATCCTTAGATAATGAAGAAGAAGTCCATATTTGGGAATCCCACTTGCCCAAATATGTTTTCCCATTAACTCACCCATGCCAGGAATTCATTAGGTTATGTTAACAGTATTATGTGCATGAGAAAAGAGCCATTGTAAATGCCAACAAAGAAGTGCTTTTCACCATCACTGTTGAATCTATTAATCAAATTCTATAGCTTCAACCTGACCCCAAGCAGTTCCTTTATCCATAGAGGCCCTAACCAAGATATATATTAGCCTATATTTTCCCAAGAGATTCATGATTTTCCAGACATTCATGCCCTCACATGTAGAAATTCCCAAACTGAATCCCCCATATTCTACTGCCAAATTCCTAGAAGGTTCAAGACATGTGATTTCCATGCTTTCCTTCATCCTAGGATATTTTACCCCAGGGTAACCCCCATCAGTAATATTTGATTATGTTGGTTTCATTGCAGATAATATTCATTATCAATTGATCAATTTTCCAATGAAAGGAGTGTTCAGATATACTTCCTTCATTTTCCATATGTTTTTATACTTTCAATCAGATAATTTTCCAATTACTCTTCAAAAGCAAGACATAGAGGGAAATCTTCGATCTGTCATTTTTTGGACTACATTGCTCAGGAAAGAGTGTGCAGATTTCACATATGCAAAGTTTTTAGAGTTATTCCTACATCCAGTGATCACAATGTTAACAAAAACAGAGCAACCAAGGATAAAGGAAGAAATGAAAAATATATTGCAATTGTCAGAGTAGAATAAGGTTGGTGACTTGTACATATATGAAAAATATACTGAGATCAGAGTATTTGGGTCAAACTTGCTACCTTACAAGTTACACAAGCATGTTTCAATGAGGATCTTTACCTTGGAGTATATCAGGTAGATCCTAAATTCTGATTTTATAAATTTCATGGAAGCAAAGAAGAAAACTCAATTCAAATTAAAGAATCAGATAGGGCCATCATTCTACAATCACAGGGATGCAGAAAAAGAGACAGCTAAGCAACTATTGGAATACAAATTTGAAGAAAGTTTTCCTTGGAATTATGATCCACAAGGGATCCTGAGTAAACTAAGGGTTAAATGCAAGTTAACCCATTTCATTCATGAAGCAAAACTAGAGATAGAAAATTTTTCAAATCATATTGAGTGGACTGAAAATACCTTAACAGATGCAGTAAACAAAAGTGATACTAATCACACTTTGGAGACTGCAAATCAGCTAGAAAAATCCACTAAGAGAATAAGGGAAAAAGTGCCTATATTGCAGAAACTACAACTGAAACCAAATTCAAGTTAATATACAACAAAAAGCCTAAGTTAAGTTCAGTTGGTAAAGAGAAGATAATAATTGATGTTGAAAAAACAGATCTCCTAGATACTAATACAGATTTGCCAGAGACAAATGTTGCCACTATCATTATCAAAGAACAAGCTACTGAAAAATAGAATGAAGGACAAGTTGATACTGAAATACACAGCTGATAGAAAGGAAGCAGAGTATGGAAGCCTCTTCCTCACATACAGCTGAGGAGAAAGATCTGGATATCAAAGAAAAATACAAAAAGATCAAGTTGAAGAATGAAGAGATCAAGAACAATATTTATTCTCAGTATCTCAAACAAACACCAAGTGGTCAGAATAGACTTCTTCCTGCATTTGATTATTCAAATCAAAAGCTAATCATGTTAATGTTGCAGCCAACAGTAAAATCTCCCAAGATAGTGGCAGATTATAAAAAATTTGATGTAGAAATCCCAACAGAAAAGATCCATACTCTTGATCAGATTGAGTTCCATAGGCAGACTTCAGAAATGTTGTACTCCATTGTTACAACTAAAGACATGAGTGCTCAGAAACTCCAAAACACCATTTCCAACATGCAAGATCAGATGAAAATGGACAAAGACTCATTATATGCTAAGGATCTAAGAATTAAATCCTTAGAAGAATTGGTAATTAAAGTGGGATATGACCTTGCAAATGTCAATGAAGCAGAATTGTTACTAAAGAAAAAGAATGAGGAAATTGCAACCCTCAGGAAACAACTCAAACTTCCTCCAAGTGAACACCCCGAGGCTAAAGAAATCATACAAGAACAAAATGACAAAGATGACATGATGAACATCATCTTTCAACTTACAAGACAGATTAAGGAGATGGAGATTCAGATGGACAAACTTGTCCATGAAAAGGAAACAGTGAAAGTACGAGAGGCACCTACAGTTATCCCCATGGTCACTACAGCTGTGCCTTCAACTCTAACTGAAGATTTGGCACCCAAAGTTCCACTGGCTACTGTAATGCCAGTGACTTCATCCACAACATCAGTTGTTGAGTCATTCACAACAACAGTTCATCCTACATATGAGGCCAGAAAATTAGTGAAAGCTATGGAAGAAATGTCTCTAAAGACAACTGAGATTAACAGGTTGACAAAGATGGTAGAAAATCTTGGGAATTCAAACTAATTGGCTCAGATAAATTAAAAAACACATGAACAAAATGCTATTAGACTTAATGAAGAATTGAAGAAATTGCAGAAGGAATTAACCTTGAAAGAACAGATTTCCTATGTGAAAAAACATTTGTGGAACAATATCATTGAATCCATCCATGACGTGTGGCCTTCAATTCAGGTAATTTTTGAACAAAGAGAATTATTACTAGAAGCCCAAGAAGAAATTCAAAAGACTCAAAGTGAACTGGTTGATAAACCAGAGCAAGCTTTAAGGCTGATCACTTTCCTTAACAGTAAAAATAAACAATAATTAGAAGAACTCAAGATGACTGATAGAACTAAAACTATCCTAGAAACTAGGAAAGTTACTACAAAGAAGAATCTAATGAAGCAACTGGAAGAAAAGTGTGAGAGTATGAATACTGCAATAACCAGGTTTATGGTCAAGTTTACAAATTTGATGCAAAAAGGACTGCCTAACATTATGGTCATTAACGATAAACTGATGCCTCATAATGACTATGATAAAAAGATCAGATAATTTTCAAAAGAACAGGTAAATAAACCACCAGGGCAAGGCATTCCAACAGGAAAAGTCTTACTCAAAATCTTTGAAGACTTATTCTATTTACAGCATGAGATAAGACACTTGTTTGTTATCAAGCCAACCTTTGCCAGATACACTGAAGCTGATGAAAACTTCAGGAAATTTAAAAAGATACAAATCCCTAAAAATGTGGATTGGCAGTCACTCACAGATTTATTATGAAAGATAAAATGACAGACAGATGAAAGGAGGAAAAATTGTTTACTGATTTACAGTCAAAATAGATTTTTTACAGCAGTAAACAGTTTTGACTATCGTTAAAGAGTATTAAAGTTTAGAGAGTATCAGTGAATAAAGAAAATCATAGAAAGAGTATCAGAAAAGGCAGCTCAGATTCCAAAACAAATTTAAAATATCTAAAGCCAGCAAAGATGGACACCGAGCCAGCCAGCTGCATCTTATCCTTAAAACCGTTTCTATTTCTTTTGAATAGATAGGACAGCTTGCTGACTTGTTAAGCAGCTATCTCTATTATTATTGTAAAGGTATTTTATTTCCCTTAGATAATTCCTAGAAGCATTCTAGGATATTTTGTAAATAACTATGTATAAATACTTCATCTTTAGAAGTATTTTGCGTGGAATAAATTGTTGGAGATTATTATAGTCATTTTTGTTGGACTTGAAGGTTTTAGTGTTTCAAATTTTGAGTAGCAGACTAGATCAAACCAATTGGCATCATACTTCAGGATTCCTGTGATGAGCTATTTGGAGTGAAGTATTTCCTCACTTTTCATTGTTATCTTTCTTTGTTACATGCATCCATCTATGTTTGTTCTAAATTTGAATGAATAACTAGGAGTATTACTACAGGATTTGTTAAGAGCACACTATTTTTAACTACTTATCATTTCTATGTTTTCCTCTGATTTCCAATGTAGGGAACCCTTAATTTCTCCCTCTCTCGTTTGAGCTGTTCCTACTACTTCTTTTTTCTAGATCAAAGGATTCTTAATTTCCCTTTATCCCGATCATACCACATCATAAAAACAACTTTTCAAGATCTTCAAGGGTTATCTATCTTGCCCTAAAAACATTTGAATTTTTTGGCCTTAATCCTAGTTCTGTTTGCTTGATTTTGACTCCTTAGCCCAGTGGACAAATCTATCTCCCACTATCCATCCCTTCAAGTGCTTTTTTCCCCTTAAATCAATCAAGCAAACAGTACATACATTCATAAATATTCTAATATTTACAAATCAAATAAAGTTAAATCTTAGAGAGAGAGCCCTCTCTGAACCCTAGGAAGGCTAGATCCTAGAGTTTTAAGTTGGTCTGTGGTTACCTCTAGTATTCTTTGACTAAAAACCAAAACTCTCACAACTTAAGTACTATAGTGAAAACAAAAAGGTCTCCTTATTGGCCTCCTACTTTTTCTTTGATGATATGCATTATTTTTCTGCAAATCTGTATTGTATTGTTTCATTTCCCATTTGGGAAAATTACAAAGAATGTGTTTTTCAGTCCATATTTCTCCTTTTTTTTGTAGTCTGGAGACCTCAGTGATGATATCCTCAATGACCTGTATAATCCTTCTTCTGAGTATGGTATGTCCCTCCCCAGGTTTTGCAGGAATTTGACTGCTATCTCTATGCTAAACCCTTGTATTCTATGTAGATATGACAACTAGCCAACTTGTTGGAGAATGGTACGAGATGCTTCTGAGATTTGGAAGGTTGTGGGTTCATTTCAAAGAGAATTCCCACCCATGGCTAATGTGTTATATGAACTAATTTATCCTTCTATTTTCATTTCTTCTGGCCCTGTTGGTTAAAACAAAACACTACATTGCACAGATAAACCATGCCAGCTTTTGGAGTAGATATTTCCATCAAAGTTTCGAAGGATCATCATATTAGTAGTATCACTGCTTTTCTCCTCTTCAGGTGCCAATTCCCTTCCAAAAATTATTTTTATGGCAAGGGTGTGTGAAGAGGGGTGGATTATTCAAAAAGAGATCATAAAAAAAAAAGGAAAAAGAAAAACATGCTTAAAGAGAAAAGAAAATAAAAGAAAAGAAAAAAATCAGTTGTTCCATTCGATTGAAAAACAACTGTTCAATTGGATTGAACAAAAAAAATAAACACACAAAACACACTCGTTCAATTGAATTGAACAACAGCTATTCAATTTGATTGAACAACAGTTGTTCAATTGGATTGAACAGCAATCGTTCGAAGGTTTGAACAACAGAAATAAACAAGAAAAAATATGGTCGTTCAATTGAATTCAATAGCAGTTGTTCAATTCGATTGAACAGTAGACGTTCAATTGGATTGAATAGCAGCAATTCAAAGTTTTGAAGATAAAAAATTAACACACAAAAACACGATCGTTCAATTGAATTAAACAACAGTTGTTCAATTTGATTGAACAACAGTTGTTCAATTATATTGAACAGCAATCGTTCAAAGGTTTGAACATCAAATTAAACACAAAAAACATAGTCGTTCAATTGAATTGAACAGTAGTTGTTCAATTGGATTGAACAACAGCTGTTCAATTGGATTGAACAGCAGCCGTTCAAAATTTTGAACAGCAAAACAAAAGATAGAAAAAGAATGCAGTTATGAGCATGAAGAAGAGATGGAATGTACAACAATGAGAAAATATAAATTGCAGGGGGAATATATACAATATTTGCAACAAGAAATAACAAATTTTCATGAACTTAAAGCTGCAGGACCATCACCCCCTGCAGCTAAAATTTGGATGGTGGGATCGTCACACACCTGCCGGCATAAATACTCCTTTGTAAGTGGTTTGTGATAGAGGCGCACTCGGTTTTAGTTGAGTCGGAAGATGGAACCAGATCCGTCTATGGTAGTCAAGGTAATGGTACCATTACTGTGTACTTCCTGGATTTCGTATGGGCCGAGCCACCATGTTTGTAATTTACCAGGGAAGTCTTGGAATCTAGAGTTGTAGAGAAGTGCCCAATATCCTTCTGGAAAACCTTCTTTTTTATGAGGTTTTCATGCCACTTCTCTCGTTGTTGTTGAATAATTGTAGTGCGTTGTAGAGAAAGTAGTCGTGTTTCATCCAATTCATTTATTTGCTGGAGTCTTCTAATCTGGGCCTCCATCAAATCCAACCCCACTTCCTGCGCTGTTCTTAGAGTCTTTATTTCGAATTTGATAGGAAAAATTGGTTCGCTTCCAAATAATAGATGGTACGGAGGATATCTAGTGGTGTTTCGCCATGTTGTGTGGTAAGCCCACAAGGCCTCTGGTAGTCTAGTAGCCCAATCCCGACGATGTATTGAGACTGTTTTAGTGAGAATTGCCTCAAGGACTTTGTTGGTGCTTTCAACCTACCCATTTTCCTGCAGGTGGTAGGGAGAGGTGACTCTATGAGTGACATGGTGGTTCTTTAGAGTGGCAATAATTTTATCTCCCACAAAATTTTCCCCTCCATCAGTTATCACTTCCCGAGGTAAGCCATGTCGCACAAATAGCTCAAAAATAAAATTGATCACAGATTCTTCTGTAGCTCTTGATAAAGCCACTGTTTCTACCCACTTCGTCACATAATCTGTGGCAACCAGTATGTAGGTCTTCTGATTTGATGGCGGGTTGAATGGTCCAATGAAGTCTAGTGCCCATCGTTTGAAAGGTTCCACTACTAGCTGTGGCTGTAATGGCATTTCGTCAACTTGTCCCAGGCGGCCCATTATTTGGAAACTATCACAAGCTTGGACATATTTCTTGGCATATTTAAAAATTTTAGGCCAACAATAGCCCATTTGCAATACATTGTGCCACGTTCTTCAATCTCCAAAATGGCCACCACACGGTTCATCATGACAGGCCTGTAGGATGTTATAAATCTTGTCTTCTCATATGCATCTGTGTATATGCGTATCAACTCCTGTATAAAAAATATATTCGCTAATCTAGGAGAATCTAGCATTGTGCTGGACAATCAACTTCCGTTCCTTTGATCTCAAGTGTCTTGGCAGCTTTCCTACTGCTAGATAATTCACTACATCTGTGTACCATGGCATTTTTACTGCTACAGTGAACAAATGCTCATCTAGGAACTAATCTTCCACCGCTAGTGAGTCATCTATCTTTGGAACTCTCGACAAGAAATCTGCAACTATGTTCTCCTTCCCTGGGAGGTCTTTGATAGTTATGTCAAACTCCTGTAAAAGCAACAACCAACAAGTTACTCTTCCATTTGTAATATGTTTATTGGATAAATATCTAATGGCAGAGTGATCCCTATACAGGAATACTTGATAGCCAGTTATATAATGTCTAAATTTATTAATAGAATAAATGACAGTCAAGAACTCCTTTTCAGTCACTGTATAGTTTAATTCGGTAGGAGTGAGATTCTCACTGATATAATAAATAGCATAGGGTTTTTTATCTTCTTCTTGACCAAGAACTTCCCCTATCGCTGTGTCAGATGCATCTGAGGAAATGTGAAAGGGAAACTCCCAATTAGGGTCGCATAAGATTGGTGCAGTCGAGACCAATTTATTTAAATCTAAAAAAGCAGTGTCACATTTATCAGACCAATGGAATTCAACATTTCTAGTTAATGCATTCAAGGGTGCAACAATTTGTGAGAAATTATTTATAAACCTACGGTAGTACCCTGCATACCCAAGGAAACTACATACCTCTGTCTGAGTACAAGGTATGGCTAATAAAAGGATTACCTATATATTTGTCGGATCTACCTGTATTCCAGCTGCAGAGATGTAGTTCCCTAAGATTACTCCTACGGACATCATTGTGTGAAATTTCTCATTGCTTAAACACAATCTGGTAGCAATACATCATTCCAATACTTTTTCTAGTGTTTCCAGTGCTTGATCAAAATCATCTCCATATGGGGTAAAGTCGTCCATGTAGATTTTGAGTCCTTCATTTATTATATCAGAAAAAATCTTGAGTATGGCTCTTTGAAATGTTGTTGGGGCATTTCATAACCCAAATGGTAGTACCCAATAGGAAAATGTACCCCATGGGCAGGTAAAGGTTATTTTATCCTAGTCTTCAGGGGCTATCTGGATTTGATTGCAGCCATTGAACCCATCAAGGAAGGAGAAGAAATGATTTCCTGCTAATGTATCAAGGACCTGATCAATGAACGGGAGGGGGAAGTGGTATTTCTGTGTTGATTTATTTAGTTCTCTGTAATCCACACAGATTCACCATTTCTCATTCTTCTTAGGAACGACTACTAAAGGAGATACCCATTTGTTGTCTGAAATAAGATAAATGAAGTTTACATCTAGCAGCGTTTTCAACTCATCTTTTACAATGTCTTTTAGAAGTGGGTTTAATCTCCACTGAGGCTATCGAATAGGTCGAGAATCCTTGTCAATATAAATATGATGTGTGCATGGCTGAGGATCTATACCCTTCATGTCTGGATAGTCCCAAGCAAATGCTCCCTTATATTTTTGTAAAAACTTAATGAGATTTTGTTGTTGGTTACTATATAGACTTCCATTGATATTTAAAACCTTTCCTGGCTCAATTTCAATTGGCATGTTGTTGCGAATAGCAGTCGTGGGTATGTGCTGATTGTCAATGTCTGCCAAGGGGTCTTCCTGTGCTTCATTATCAAGAACTGCCTTTAAAATTTGGCATTTTAAATTTTCAGAAGCAGGTGGCTTATTCATGAAGTTATTGATTACAACATCTTAAGTTTGATCTTTGAACCTGAGTGATTCAACTATAGTTAGCGGTGAACGAATGTTTTGTTCCCAGTATGTATGTGGCTATTTGTGAATATTTACAGTGGGAAGACTTGGTTTGGTAGGTGGGTATATGACAATATTTTTTATGGCATCACCTCTAGAAATGGTCATGCTACCTGCCCTGAAGCCTATGTAAGTGTCGATTGTTTCTAACCAAGGTCGTCCCAGTATCAAAGGGTGCCCATATAACCTTCTTTTTGGGTTAATAACTAAAAAGTTTGTCACATACTCCAATGAGTCCACAGAAACCAGGATGTCCTGTAATATTCGTTCTGGTTTGATAACAGATATATTAGCAAGTTCCAGCAAGGTAGATGTGGGTTCTAATGTTGTTATGCCTAAATTCTCGCAAGTTTCTGTGGTTAAGATGTTGATGGCCGCCCCTAAATCAACCAATGTGTTCGAAAAGGAGTGGCCAGAGATTTGTATAGTAACTATGGGGTTCCCTGGATCCTCATATTTTACTGGTGTTTCTTTACCCAAGAGTAAGTCTGACAGTGCTCCCACCACATGAACAGTTGGTATAGTTTTTGCTTTCCTCACCTGTTTATTTCCGCACAGCTCTTTAATTGGCTTGGCATAGATAGGAATGTCTTGGATAGCCTGTAGAAGAGGAATTTTAACGCAAAGGTTTTTTAATTCCCCTAGGAGATCAAAATCTGAAGAGACTATTGGTTTAGGCAATGTTAATCTCTTAGGAAATGGAGGGGAGGAAATAATAAGGTTTTCAGTATGCCTTTGGTCAACTATGCCCCTCCCCTACTTTACCTATGTTTAACTCATAGTTAATTTCTTAGGTGCTATCATAATTTCAAATTCAAGTTGTGGTAGGGTCATATATTCTGTAGGTAAAATAAAACATCTTGATCTCAGCCTAAGTTCATTGCATTTCTTCTATTCAGTCTCAGGGTTTGGGTTTTTGACAATCTGGATTAGCTGAACTGGCCTGTTATTGGGATTAGGATTGGGTTGAGCTGGTCATTGAGGAAGCACTATAGGATGAGGATTGTGTTGGACTAGGTATGGAGCTAGTAATGTAGGTTGATTCTAAGCCCCTATCCCCATCATTAGATTGGTCATTCCCAAAGTTCGTTTCCAGTTTTGAGACCAATTTGTGTTCTGTGAAGTGGAGGCAGGCCACTAGGACTGAAAGGGATTGTTTTTCTAGTAAGGGGGAGAACAAGGAAAACTTGGCCAATTATTACTTGAAGAGGGTTATGTTGGCCAAGGAGGCATATAAAATGATTGGGATGGCCAAGTAGAAAAATGTGATTAGGTCTGCCATGATGTTGCAAGGTTCTGTTGGTTAAATTGTAGAGAAGAAAATAACTGAGGTAGGTCTTCTGGCATACCTAGTCGTGCTTGCCACTGTCTACATTGGTTCATTAGATAGACTGGTTCTGTCTGTTCTTTTCCTCTTTGAAAACCTCTTTCAACCCTGGAAGTGATGGGCAATTGTTAGTGGCATGGTCCTTGGTAAAAATAGCGCAATTCGGGACCATGTCTAATGGACATTCTCGTTGTCTATGCCCCTTCCGACATCGTGGACAAAAAACAGCCAAGTTTTGTTCTGTTATAGCTTACTTCTTCTTGGCTTGTAGCACATCTAGCTGTGTTGTCAAGGTGCCCAAGATATTAGTTTTAAAATATTATAAAATATTACCAAATTCTTCTCTGGTCACATTTCCACCGGACTATTTATAATTCCTTGTAGCTGAGTCTCATGTAATATCCCAAAATGGGGATTGCACAACAAGCCTGCTAAAATAACGCACTCATGAGAATTTAGTGCACTAAAATGAGTTTGTAGCTCCTGTATCCCTTAGATCAGCTCATCTAAGATATAAATCCAAAAGGAGAGCAAAAACAAATCAAATTAGTTGGGTTAAACAGATCTCCCACAACCTAGTCTAGCTGAAAAACACCCAAAGAGAGGGGTTGCAGCTATATGCAAAGGACTGCTTAAGAAATAACGCAGTTTATCAATTTACAAGCATGAGGCCAACATGGAGGTTCATATTTCAGTTATACATCAGCAAAATAGGTCTACAATGCAGCTTATACAGTGTATAACAGGAATAGAAAGAATGTTCAAGACAAAAGCCTCAAAACGAGCTGCTACAACAACATGAAATGGTAGAATAAGCTTGACATCATTATTTTCAGCAATGATTCAGCAATGAAAATAACACAGTCATGGAAGAGGGATTGCGCTGTAGGCTCTGAGAATGCTTTGGCCTGCTGCCAATGTGTGGATCTGAAGCTCAACATCTAATGCACTCTTCCAAGAGGTTAAAAGACACACTCACTGAGAAGAGGCACTAGTATAATCTAGATCTAAGCAGATCTAGTATTTCCACTTGCTACAACTCACAAGGACAACCCAACCCTCAATAGGATCAGTGTTGTAGGTGTAAGGTGAAGCTTGGCCCAAGCCTGATAGTAGACAAGACAAACAAGGCTCCTCTAAGAGCTGCTCAATAAAGGTGGTGGGATTCCTAAACAAGAAAACCCCCAATAAGGGATGTCTCAGCAGACAACACCTTCAGAAAATAATATCTTCAACAACCTTTTCCTGCTATCCTCCTCCTTTTATAATATTAAAGCCTTGTCAAACCCTAAACCACCTCAATGAGTTAGCCCCTTTCACATGTGGAGCCTCCATCTAAAACTATGTTGTGTATCCATGATGTTCATTGCACCTAGACTGCGATGTTGATTTGGTCAAGGTTGACCCAGTCTCATGATTCAAACCCATTCACACCTGCAAGATTTTATTTACATGGCCCAGATATGTCTCTGTTTACATAGGCATTGATTTATTTTGATGTTTTCAGGATTTTTACATGTCCTCCTTCACATTTTATTCATCAACATGAAAATCAAAATAAGACAATAAAAAATTGAATATTCCCATTAGCTTGGGCTAATTGGGAATATTACATCTCACCTGGTTGGCCTACTTTGCGTACTACCTCGAGAACACATAATGCACAATGCAATTATGTCATCATATTCTTCTTGATAGATGTCCCCTTTTCCCATTATATTAAGTTTTTCAACCCATTATTATTTCATTCCCTTAATCATTGTTGCTTTTAATATATCTTTAGACAGTGTAGTATATGGAGATCTCTGCAAGTTATATTGAAATATTTCAATGTATTCTTCTAGTGTCTCATTGTCCCTTGCAAACATATTGAAGATTTCATCTTTTAATTCTCGAGTCTGACATTAGTATTGTTATTTATTAAGAAAATAGTTTTTCATCTGATCCCAACTATTAATGGTTCCACCACCGAACCTCATAAACCAACGTAATGTTGTCCCTTTCAAAGTAGAGGGAAGTAATTTCAGTTTCTGAGGGTCAGTGGTGTAGTCATATCTCCTACATAAGACATAAAATTCAAATAAGAATGCATCTGGATCTTTCGAGGTCAGCCCGTGGAAGGTGGGGATATTTTGTAATGGAATGGCTTTCATAGGGGAATTTTTGGCTGGATCAACAATGGGATACTCCAGTGTTGATTTCTGCCTCTGGTTTTGGTTTTTTTCCATTTGATCAAAAATATGCCAATAATATTCACGGATTTCTTGTTCTGGAGGAATAATCTGAGTGGAATTAGGGAGTGGATGTGGAGGAAGTCTTACAGAAGTTCCCCGATCTGGGATGTTTGGCATTTCTATTTCAACCACTCTCTCAGGGGATCCAGGCTCTGGAGTTTTTATTTGTACTGCACTGCTGGTTTCTCCCTCTCCTTCCTGCAAATTGCAGGAATTTACCTCTCCTGAAGGGTCGAGACTTACGTGTTTAGCAGTCTGAAGGCTTTGTTCAGACCCTTCTATTTCACTGTGAATCTCGGCATGGGTTGCAGATGGTTAGGTTGCTTCTTGAGGGAGTGTATTAGGACTTTGATTAGGAATGGTTCTGGGTCCTACATATGCACGGGATTCAGCCTTCTTAATTATTTCTTCTATATATTTTGTTCTGCTAAGGATCATCGGTCCTTTAGGTTTTACGGATTTAAGTGGGGGATTTTGATCTAGTTGTATATTTTTCTTCCTAGTCATAAAAAAATAACACCTATCCTACTAACCTCTGCACAATTGCTGAGAAGAAGGCTAGAGAGCAAGCATTTTTCTTGCCAGTATGTAGGTTCTTACCTCTCGTTTTCAATACCCAACTCTTTCACAGCAAAAGAAAAAAAAAATACCTAAAGGATATCACTCTTAAGCACTCTCCCCTGCAGCGGTGCCAAAATGTTGCATCATAAAGGTGATTGTTTAAAGGTAACCTCAATGATTTTCATTAATTATCAACCCAGGGAAATTCTTGTTATTTCAAGAGTGTAAGCACAGTATATGCAAGTGACATCGGGGGACAACGTCTCTAAATTGTCACAAGGAATATTGTCTAATTCTCAAAGTTCAATCAAGTCAACTTGGAAGTGAATTATGAAATGCTTCTGAATCTTCAAGGGAACTAACTCTGTTCTAAGCCTATGCATAAATAACTACTTAAGACTGAAAATATTAAACTACAATTGAACAGCACACTCTGACGAATTGAACATCAACTTTAACGAATTGAACAACAAGTCTAATAAAATTGAATAGCAATCAATTATTCTAGATTTTGCAATGTAATTATCTTTTAATCAACTAATAAAATCCTTCTGAATTAAACATCAACCAAATGATCACAATGATGGTGAAAAGATAAAACATCAACTATATTCAAAATTTAATAGAAATCGTGTTGGAACTAAACTAACAATTGTAAAAGCATTGAATTCAGATAAAATAACATGAATGGTAAACTAGTCTAATAAAAAGGAAGATATAACATTTCATGCTTGTAATTAATCAATTCAAACAATATATTATGAAATGCAATGGATAACTTGAAACACAAATTTTGTAAATAAACGTAAATCACAGAAGTAGCAGAAGAACCCCCAGGGCTGGGCCCAAAGCCGCTAGAAGCCTACTGATAAGGAATACTAAGAAGTTTTCTATTCCAAAAACGTTGAGTTATTTGATAATCCACCAAGTAGTAAATTAGTACAAAACTTGATGGTTTTGTTCGAGTACATTTATTACAAAAACTGTTTTTCTTGTTCATTATTCGGCTTTTTATAGCTTAAAGGAAAATTCAGGGGTAGTAACGGATCTTTCTCATTATGGAACCCTACTGCTTCATGGGTGTCTATTGAGCACTCTAGTGTAATCATACCTTTCCATCTTCCGCCAATTTGTAAGAGTCGATATGATTCCATCTGCCTTCCTTCTCTGCTGTCTTTCAGTCATCCGGTCAACAGTTTGTCTGTTTTTCTTCCCTATCAATAAAGATGTTGATGAATCCGTTTTTACATTATCAAACACTCCCTTTATCAGTAATCCATCCTACCTCACTTTTGCATTATTTTCCTTTACTTTATTTCTAAGATGAAGGGAAGATATATAAAAGTGTATGACAATTCATGGTAACAATGGGGGTGAAACATACCTTTTTCTTGTCCCAACAAAGGGGTCAGCCTTTCATCTGGAGGATATATTGGAGAATATCTACTTATTTCTACATCAGCTTCAGCCATATCTTCTCATTTCTTTGCTGCAGCAAACCTTCATCCCTAGGGTTGCAACTTATATTTGTATTTTTGTATATTTTCCGGAAACCCTCTTGGGTTGTCTTAGAAAGATGATATAGTGCCTAGATCTTTATGTATAGTATATTTTGAGGCATATATCAGTATTTTTATATCATTGTATGATCTCCAGCTGTACTTATTCCTATAATGACTGCATTGTAGCATCTCTCTAGCATTTTGTATAGTAGCAGCATCTCATTGTTGAGAGAGATTGTTTATGGGAGGCTTGTTTGCTCATATCATCTAATATTCCCAAATGGGAAAAGTAGGAATATAGTGCATAGAATGAAATTATCAGCAATTATTTAACACATGAAACCATGAGACCAATATGGATCCATATTATTGATCATATGTGCAGCAAATAAGTACAAAACAATGAGGCACAAATCATAGAATGTGATCACACAAGCCTCCAATACATAAACACTCTCAAAAGTGAGATGTTGCTGCTACATAAATGTCGAAGAGACTGCTACAGTGCAATAATATTAAGCATAAATATAGCTAGAGATGATACAATGATACAAAAATACTGATATAGGCCCCAATAAATTCTAGAAATACAGATCTGGGCACTAGATCAGATTTCCAAGACAACCCAAGAGGGTTTCCAGAAAATGCACACAATGTGCCAATATAAGCTGCAGCCCTAGGCTGAAGGTATGCTGCAACAAAAAAAAGGAGAAGATATGGCTGAAGTTGATGTATAAACATACATATCTTCTCCAACAGATCCTCTGGATGAAAGAATGGCTCCTCCACTGAAGGAATCACCTCCCAAAACAACCACTACAACCACCCCTGCAACTCCTCCCTAAAATAACGCAAATCTAGGTTGAAACTGCACTGTAGGGGATAAATACATCTTGGCTTGATACCAAATATACCAATAAAGCCTAAGGGTCTTTTCCAATGGATGGAAACCCTCCTCCACTGCAAAACTAGCTCTGAATACACCCAATATAATTCTCCACTGTTGCACCTTGCGACACAACACAATATTCTATAGAAATTGTGCTGATGAAGAAAGTTGTAGCTTGGCCTTGAGCCTGAGTGTGTAAATGTAGTGCAATTATCCTCCAATAGGCCTCTCAAGGAAAGAGATGGGATTCCTGCTTGGGAACACTCTGTGCTAAACAACACTGCAAACTCAACTAAACAGCTGAAGAATGCCAAAAAGTCTAAATAGACCATATACAAAATAATAAGCCAAAAACATAACCCCATATGGCTGTTTTCCTCTTCCTTATATAACTTATGAGCTTCCTTAGCCTTGGCCCCACTCAATTAAGTCACTACCTCCATGCAATCAATCTCCCTCCAAAACTGCGTTATTCTTCATTAAATGTCCACTCGTCCATAATAGTGTTGTTGATTTGGTCAAAGTTGACCTATTCAACATGTTCCAATCCCTGTTCACACTCAAAGGTACTTTATTTAGCTGCTTAGAGTGTCTCCTTTCACACTTTAAGTGTTTTTATTGTTGGTAAGGAGATTTATGGGCCTCCCTACCCACCTATTCACCTACCTAATGAAAAAATAATCTATAATATTCCATTTAGCTGAAAGCTAAATTTTTGGAACATTACAGCCCTCCCCTCCAAAATGTTTCTTGTCCTCAAGAAACTGTAAGGGTTGAGAAAAATTCTCCCCTCCTCCTCTTATGGCCTCCTCCTCAAATAGTCTCCACCACTGCTTCAAATATTCTACAACAATTCTGTCTCCCAATGGTCCTAGGGAGTGACCAACATCATCACTTCTTATGATCACAAATAGCTCATGAAGCGAATAAGAAAGAGTGCCCCCTCCTGGAGAAATTCCCTGCACATGAGTGGTAATAAAATTCAAGTATATATTTAATATATCATGATGCTCATAAATACAATCCTTACCATACACTTGGTTCAAACTAGTCAAGTAGCTCATGGATGAGCTCCCTCTCATACCCAATGAGTAAGGAGGTGGTGATGATAACTCTTCCCAAGAGTTATGTTTCTCCTCACCCTCCAAACAATCCATGCACTTCCTCATATGATAGTGCATCTCCTCTTTGAAGTAATCCCACATGAATCCCTCCAAAATAGTATCGCATGCTCTAATGAATCCAGTGGGATTGGAAAGAAAGTTCTAATAGGCTGCATGTAATAGTTTGTACTTGAGCTTTGAGGCTCTAGCCAATAATATCTTATCCTGATAAAAGATGAACCCATCTCTCATTATATATCCTCCATCTGGAAACTGGTCATCAAATATCCAGCATGTAAAGAGATCCTTAGAGTATTCCACCAATAGCTGGGATATTCAATAAGGATCCAAACTCTCTAATGACAGCGTTGTTGATCTATATTATGTAGCCACTACCATGTGCTTGCCCTCTTCATTGACATATCCCATGCCAAATTCAATTACCAGTATACTGTAGACATGCTCCTGCTACCCCTCCTGTAGCTACTCATGCTCAAGTGAAGGTTGAAGCTTTTGGAGGCTAGTCTTCCATAGGAAGCTTTCACCTCTCCAAAATCCCCTAAGTCTAGCCAATGCATGCATGACTGGCCACCATCCTCTACCAAATGGGGAATATACCTTCCTATGTGGAAGTATCCTCTAGTCCTCCAAATCCATGGAGTGGTCTCCTTGCACCATGATGGTGCCATCCTCCATCCCAGAAACATCTTCTGCCAGCACAGAATAGATGATGAGAGTGGGTAATGATGATATTGGGAGAATGTATCCTTCCTCCTTGATCCTACCCAACACTCTTTGCAATGTGCCAAATCCTCCCAAGGTTCTCACCCCTCCCAAAACAATGAGTGGTGCAACCTAATGTGAGATGTCTCCCATCTCCTGATCTGGTGGCCTCCCAGGTGGAATTCCCCCATGTAATGAGACATTAAAGTCTGAAGTAGACTGTATAGGTGAGTGGACTGATTTGTCCCTCCTTTCACTGTGCAAAATAGTCTCCTTCTTTTGTATGTAAACCCCTTTAAATAAACAAGTGTGCATGCTCCCCATCCTTTGGTGTTGATCAACCTTTTCTTCTCCTCCTTTGATTAAGGTATTACTGCTGATCACTACTGTCACATGTTTCTCCTTGGGAAAAAATTTCAAAGATGCAAAAACTCCTCTAGTTGAAGCAATAGCTTCATTCCCATCCCCATGTGGTGATGGTTCTCCTCCTGAAGTGACAGCGTCGTTACTTCCTTTCTGCTCTTCCTCATTAATATTTGAGAATACCTCATCAAAAATGAGAGACCTTAGATCTTGGTCTTCCCTTGAAGGAGGAATCTCCATGTCTTCCTTTTGAGAAGAAAGCTCTTCCTACAATGGGTATATTTCCCTTGGAAAGGTATCATACAATTTTTCATCCCCCTCAATAGAAATCTGAAGTGGAGTTGGTGCAATGGATCTCTCTAACTCATGCAAAGGTTTTGACTGTTTATGTTTTTCTAGCCCAATCAAAGATGTTTTAGATTGTTTTACATCAAATCTCTTCACTAATATCTTAGTGAATCCTGCATAAGTAGCTATATTTGCATGATTAAATGAATAATATTCATAAAACCACCAAGTATAAGCCTTACCTTCAAGATGCAACGCTGCTATCCTGAGGGCTTCCTTTTTTGAACCTTGATGTAGCTGCAAGTATGAGTCTAGCTGCTCTATCCAATCCTTGGTTGTGAACTTAGATGACCCATAAAATTTTGGTAGAAAGAATCTACCTCTTCTATTTCTATTGTGATTAATGGGCCTTCTATTATCCTTGAGTTGGAAAAAGCCTTGGAAACTCGAATGCTCCTTGAATCTCCAAGATTGAGACTCATACACCTGAAGGTACTCACTCAAAGTCTCCTCCTTTGGTGCATACTCTTCCTCCATCTCTCTTGCTGTGAATTTGGGCATAAAACTACACTGTGGATCATAATATGTGGTTGCATGCTCACACCCATCATGTAACAATCTAGGGCTTGCTTCCAGGGATAATTTTAAGGATGGAAAATTATCTTGAAGTTTAAAATATTGGCGAATCTCACTAGTCCCTAATATGCAAACTATAAATTTTTATTGATGTATTTGTAAAATTATTCAAATTTATAATGATATTATATATATTCTCTATATAATGTTGGCGAATTTTAAAGTAAAATAATTTTATATTGTAAAATTTGGGCGAATCAATTTTATAAAAAAAATGGAAATTGGCGAATCTTTTTTTTTTGGAAAAAACATGGAAAATTAGCCCACCTGCGAATATTAGCCCATAAAATTTTCCATGCTTGCTTCATATTCAAACCCCCTTGGAGATTCCCTACACATATCCCTTCTCATCTTCTTGATATCTCCCTTGATGCTCTGCATGGTTTGAAAAAGAAGCTTTGAGAGCTCCTCTTCCTCCTTTCCTCCAAATAATGGAGTTTTGTCTTCATTTATTTTGTACATCTCCTCTTCTTGAGAGAAGCTTCTCCTTATGGTGACATATTGGCTGAATGCACAGGCTGAGCCAAGATTATGCTTTGGTATCACTATAATATTCCCAAATGGGAAAAGAAAGAATATAGTGCATAGAATGAAAACAACAGCAATTATTTAACACATGAAACCATGAGACCAATATGGATCCATATTATTGATCATATATGCAGAAAATAAGTACAAAAAAATAAGGCACAAATCATAGAATGTGATCACACAAGCCTCCAATACATAAACACTCCCAAAAGTGAGATGTTGCTGCTACACAAATGCTGGAGAGGCTGCTACAGTGTTGTCATATTAAGCATAAATATAGTTGTATATGATACAATGATAAAAATATACCGATATAGGCCCCAATAGATTCTAGACATACAGATCTGGGCACTAGATTAGCTTTCCAAGACAACCCAAGAGGGCTTTCGTAAAATGCACACAATGTGCCAATGTAAGCTGCATCCCTAGGGCTGAAGGTATGCTGCAACAATAGAAATGAGAAGATATGGCTGAAGATGATGTAGAAACCTACAACTCTTCTCCAATAGATCCTCTGGATGAAAGAATGGCTCCTCCACTAAAGGAATCACCTCCCAAAACAACCACTGCAACCACCCCTGCAACTCCTCCCTAAAATAACACAGATCTGGACTAAAACTGCATTGTAGGGGATAAATACACCTTTTCTTGATGCCAAATATATCAATAAAGCTTAAGGGGCTTCTTTACAGACCTTCCAATGGATGGACACCCTCCTCCACTGCAAAACTAGCTCTGAAGACACCCAATATAATTCTCCACTATTGCACCCTGCAACACAACACAATATTCTGTAGAAACTCCGCTGATGAAGAAATTTGTAGTTTTTCCTTGAGCCTAAGTGTGGAAATGTAGTGCAATGCTCCTCCAAGATGCCTCTCAAGGAAAGAGATGGGATTCCCGCTCAGGAAAAACCTGTGCTAAACATCACTACAAACTCAAATAAATAGCTGAAGAATGCCCAAAATTCTAAACAGACCATATACAAAATAATAAGCCAAAAAAATAACCTCATATGGCTTCCATCCTCGTCCTTATATAAGTTATGAGCTTCCTTATCCTTGACACCACTCAATTAGGTCACTACCTCCATGCAATCAATCTCCCTCCAAAACTGCGTTATTCCTCATTAAATGTCCACTCCTCCATAACAGCGTTGTTGATTTGGTCAAAGTTGACCTATTCAACATGTTCCAACCCCTGTTCACACTTAAAGGTGCTTTATTTAGCTGCTTAGAGGGTCTCCTTTAACACTTGAAGTGTTTTTATTTTTTCTAAGGAGATTTATGGGCCTCCCTACCCACTTATTCACCTACCTAGTGACAAAATAAACTATAATATTCCATTTAGCTGAAAGCTAAATTTTTGGAACATTACATATCATATGATTTGTGCCTCACTATTTTGTATTGATTTGTTGTTCATACTCATAATATAATGGCTCCATATTGGTCTCCATTGTTGATGTAATGATTTTCACTTCTATTTCCATTGTTGTGTTCAATATTGTTGCTTTCCCTATTTTCAAATATTACACCTGTCCTGCTCGCGTGACGGCGTGACTTGGTACCAGGGACGTAATGCTTCTAAGTCAGGGCAAGTGAAGACCACATGATTTGGTGTTTTACACAACTTACATGTTGGTCTTCTCTGTAGAGGGCGGTTGGGGGTAACTACAGGTTCCCCGTTTGGTCGTTTTTCAGCTGATATAAAGAGGATGGATCTACTCATCACATCTTCTTGAGTTGTCGAGTTGCTCATAGATTCAGATTCAGGGCCATGTTCTTGGGAGAGGCAGACTATGGCTGAGTGAAAACTGGCTAGTGCTAAGAAAAATCAGGGGATATAATGGCACTGTTCTAAAATGTGATTTTCAACACATAAAGGACAAGTGAATTGCGCTACCTGCAAAACAACATAGTAAACGCGCTCTATTGGATACCACATGTGGATGAGTTCTAGGGCTGTGCATTCCTCGATGAAGTGACCTCATTCATCACATAGCACGCAACATATGATAGGAGAGGGGAATATGAACAAGAGTCTTTCTGGTGATTATCGTTCCTCCTGCAGGTAAAGAATAATCTGAGGTTCATCTCCAGCATACTGGATGGAGGGATCCTCTTGATAGGATTGCTCAATGGCATGTAAAGTGTTCCTATATCATAGGATCTCTAGGAAATGATGGCTATAGTTCCCATAATTGCTACATATAGTGCATGCGTGATTTGTATGCAATTCTTTTCCTTGACTTTTGGTGGCAGGTCCTTTTTTACAGGAACGTGTTGTCGCGATGTCTACCGCAGATCTAAGAAGCGGTTTTAATTCATCTAGCTCTGGGCATATGTGAGTAGGGTGGCCTACTACGTCACATATGGCGCATGGTGGTGATTCCCATTGCGAGGTGGGATTCTCCACCTTCTTTCCTCTTTTATTGGTGTTCTTGGTCGTAATCATCAGTTTTGCAGTAGGAGTTACCTGCGCAGGGATGTTTGTGACGGTCTCCTGAATGAGTGGGGTCTCCTCAGGACTGAGGGGGACTAACCCTATAGAGGTGATCTGAATGGCTCATGTCCTAGTAGGTGGGACTAGGTACCAAACTGGGATTTCAAAAGATACATTTGGTAACACCACGGTGGCCAAGACCTGCTAGGATACAAAACCAGCTAGGGCATAGAGAAAAGGATTTGGGGAGGCAGCGTAGGTTAGAGAGGTTTTCGTGGCCGAGGAATCGGTGTCATTACTTCTTGTCTCCATGCATTGACTGGATTTGGTGCTTGATGAGTAAATCATGCACACTGGGGCCTCCGTGACAATTGGTGATGACTCAGGTATAACAGTGGGGGTCTCCCAAGAATGACCCTAGGATGGACGACGGTTTGAACTGGTCGGGGCCATATTCCTGGTACCGTGTAAGCATCTCGGCAGATGTGTCTACATAGGGTAAAATAGCATCAGCATTTTTTAGGGGTCACTTTTCGTTGTGTGTCAATTGGTCGACAGTAATGATACGGTCCTCATGGGGGGACATCATAATTCCGATGGCCGACATGGCATACATATAACTCCAGCCAAGGAATATATTGTAATCCAATTGATCATCCAAGGCCTTAATGTCTATAAGGAACGTCTTTCCAGCTAAGCAGATCGGAATGTTTTGGTAGAGGCCGACGGGAGCTTAAGGGCGTCCATCGTATGCTCTAAGCGTGATGTCTGATGGCTTTAGTTTGGTAGACCCTAACTTCTGCCAGACGTTCTTTGACATGATGCATGTGGATGCGCCCTCGTTAATGATACATCAATGAATGGTGATGTTTTCAACTAATACCGGTATCTGAAAGGTGACCATCGAGGGAAGCCTGGGGGTGGCTTTGTATAAATCAAAATCCATTAGACACGAATTGAGAGGGTCGATGGCGCCTAATGCGAAAAGTAAGGCTTTCCTTTTCTTTGGGCATGATTGTAATACCTACAAAGATGACATGGCGGTGGGAGATTGAGCTAGATCATCCACAATGCTATAGTTATGGGCCAATTTGGAATGGTTTCTTACCCGCCTAGTTTTTCCCTTGGCCATTTTTGGCAAACATTCAATAGGCATCTTTGATATGGTCAAAGGTGTTGTTGGTGCACTTGTACTAGCCCCTGATGAATTAGTGTCTGGTGGGGTATTGTAATTTCGGTTCCGTGTCTGAAAAAACATTTCTTCGCCAGTCATGTATATTTAATGTTTTTTTTTTTTTTTTTTTTTTTTTGAATCTTCGGGAGTTTGTTGTTGCATGCTAACTATCCCTTGGTGGGGGAAAGGCTCTTGCATGACTGTTGTCTACTGTGAAGATCCCCCTTACCCATTGTTAGCCTTCAGCTTCTTCAGCTCTGGGAGTTCAGGATAGTGGTGAGTGTAATGGCCATACTCACCACATATTTAACAAGAGTGGTTTTTCCTCAGCTTTTCCCTCTTTATCTACCTTTGGGGGTTGCTTGGCTCCTGGTTCTAATTTTGGTTGGAGTTGCCACCACTCTGAGATCGCGGAGGGCGTTGTTGATTTTTTCCCCCTTGTCCACGATTTCCTTTACAATTGGTTTTTCCTTTCTTCATAGCCGCTTTAGGAGGATAATTTGGATTCTCCTTATTGTATGGTGGTACAGTTGGAATTAAGAAGGTTGCACAAAGTTTACCTGTGCATTATTTTGCATGGGTAGGTTTTGTGCGGGGGCTGGGCATACTGCGGTCCTTGTCCCTAGTTTATGAATGGCTGTTGGGGGGAGCTCTTCCATCAACATGTCTAGCTACGTATTGGGTTCCCTGAGCCGAAGGACATGGTCCTCCCTGCTAATGGTGGTACGATGACTCCCTATTAGTCATATTTTGTGAAGGTGCATTATGACTTTAGTAGTCGGGTTGTGGTATGTTCTGGGTAGAATCATATGCATAATCGGGGTATGGAACGCTACTACTTAGGTGATTTTAGGCCAATGACCCAATCAAACCGTCTGCGGATTTCGACACACATAGAAATTCTTTGTAAGTTTGCAGGTGCGGGGCGTTAGGCAAGATATTGTAAATGTATCCTGACTGCGTATAGATCAGCTCGAGTTGTTGCGCCTTACTGATGGCATACTCTTCGGATATGGGCCTTTGTTGTGCCAAATCCTTTGAAATCTCTATGGTGAGAGTTTTCAGGAACAGGTCTAACAATACTCGATCGTCGAGTTTTTCTTTGCACAAACTACGATGTCACCGCCATTAGTGGAGATGGTCCGAGATATGGATAGCGGTTATTTTCCTAAAGTGGGTCAATAATTCCATTCTAGAATCGTGGTAGATGGGTAACTGAAAATAGGTCAGGAATGTAGTAGCGAGGGCGCTAAAGGTTCCATGTGTCACAGATGGCTGCTCCACATACCATTTCTCGGCTATTCCGATTAGGGTGCATTGAAATAGTCGTAGTCGAAGAGTATCGTCAACGATGTTGTTCAACAAACACCACAAGTGGAAAGTCATAACATGATTTTTGGGGTCTTCTTCTTTATTCCCTTAAAACTTTTTAATGTCCAAAGGGAGCTTGAATGTCCGAAGGGAGCTTGAATGTCTGAATGGGGTCGTTTGTTAACATGGTTAAATCTGGTAGATTTAATGAAGCTAATAAAGGTGATTGCGTGTTGGTAGCCATTGCAACATGTGAAAACAAAATGTTCTAGTTAGGAATAGGGTTTGTCTGCAACATACCCTACTGTGAGTTTACCTGGATTCCCGAATGGGTAGCACTCCTTTATCCTCTAGGAGTTGTGGGAGGAGTGGTATGTGGTGACCCTATAGGGGTGTTCACCGGTGTGGCATTGGGTGACCGACTAGGGTTCGCAACTAATTTTTCCCCAATAAAGGATGAACCAATAAGGGTGGCAGTGTTCCTTCTTTGATGCCTAAATTGTAAAAGACCTGGAACCCCGTAATGGGGAGAGGTCCAAAAGACATTAGATCGACGAGGTCCCGTTGGGTCGGTTTTGGAATCGACTAGGTATGGTTTTGGAAATATTTGAGAGGATAGATATTATAATCAAATAAAAAATTCGATCTCATACATAAAACAAAGAGAAAATAAAAGATAGATTTTCCCTTTATATTAATCCTATGTGACCAGTTAATCAAAAAATATGTTTTTTTTATTTTTTGCATATGATACTCAAATCATAGAATACCTACTCATCCTCACATGCTCAAATGTAATTAGGTCTTAAGAATATATCTTACGAATGTTGGCACAACATCCCGAAAGAACTGGCAACACCCCCAAGTCAATCGAAGAAAATAAACCAGGGTAAGGGTATAGGATCTAGTGTTGCCTGCACCGTCACCTATAGGGAAGGTTGCCCTAGTTTTGGCCACTAAGTACCGTCATCCCATGTGAGTGTTTGAGTCTTGATCTTCTTGGTAATTCAGCTACCAGTACCGAGTATTAGACGGGTCAGGTAGCCCCAAATAATACCGCATGCACTGGGCCTAAGATTAACCCCCTCTGAATTGGGTCTCTATTGCACTCGGGTTTTCTTTTCCGTGGGCAGATAGATGGATTTGAAAGTTCCCTAAACATCCAACTTCTATGTTTCAAGATGTAGATTGACCAAGGCAACTTATTGGATGCCTACACTCTTGGTCGTAATTTAAACTATAAATTCTCTTGTGGCCATTGTGGGGAGAGTTTAGTGAGTTTGGTTAAGTTAGTTTTAGGTGGATTTGATTTACTTAGGGTGTGAATGTTTGTGAACAAAAGATGAACAAGTGCATAGTTTGAACATGTGGATATGCGGTGATCCTTTTCAAAATCCCCTATTTAAACTATGTTTGGTTGTTCCTTTCTCAAAAGAAAAACATGTGCGGATATGGGCCGCTTCCAATGTTTCCTAGTTAATCTAAATGATCAACTATAAGGATATGGTGAGTTATCAACAGATATTTTTTATATTCTTTCCTAGGATCACCCAAAGGTGGAAAGGCATCAGATATTACTTGCTCTCTATAGAAAATTCGATCCTAGTCATGAATCCTAGTGCAAAAAATTGAACTAAAACTAATGAATTTACACTAGGAAAATGAAAAAGTTTTAGCTAAGCATGTGTGGACTGGGGCCACTTACTTTGGCTAATTAACTAAGTGTTTTTTTGGTGCCTAAATTCACAAAACAAAAATTATTTTGGAATGCAAGTTTATTTCCCCCTACTTAAACTATGTGTTAACTTTGAGAAAATCAACTTGAAATTTTTAAAACTAACACCTAAACTACTAAAACGAAACTAAAAGTGATCTTTAACAAGTTGTGGGACACCTCAACTAGTGCTGGAATATTTCTTATGGGCTTCCAATCACTTTACAAGCAAGAAATAAATGGACATAGTAGCAAATTACAACTTCTGGTTTCCACGCGCAAAAGTCTCAAACAGGCGTGAAGGTTGCGCGCAGGTCACTATTGAACGCGTGTAGTCAGGAACCTCTGTCTATGAAAAATCCGTGTGACTTTTTTTCAAAGAAATTTTGGGAGCTCTTCAGCTTCATCCTCTCACTAAGGGTGAATCAGGCAATGAAGGAGAGAAAGGGGGCAGTTCCAACCCAACTCCAAAGCAAAGAAGGAAGTCTCTGCAAAAAGGCACAACCACATAAACTTGGAAATAAAAGTTGTGGAGTCTCCAATCCTATGTATGTGTGTTTGGCACACGAATGTACCAAATCACACTTGCTTAAGAGGAGTGGTTTTTTCCTCTTAATTTCTTGGTCATAGGCAGAAAATAAATGGATTCAAGCAAGTTAGTGAACATGCTAAGAAATAAACATACTAAATAGTGAAAAAGCATGCATATTCAAAAATATAAACTAAACTAAAACACACAATACAAAATCTCTAAATAGAGTCAAACAACTTAAATAATCCACACGGTGGTGCTAATTTCCCCTCTTATTGAGTGCTGGTAGGAATAAAGGATGAAACGTTTACCCACTTTCCATAGGGGCCCTTAGAACTAGGGAGTTCTAAGACCCGATGCAAGGATTTCTTTACTTCCGAGCTACCTTGGCGCAAAGTCTCCCTCTCTCTACTCTGAAGGACTGGAGTTGTTGGATGGCCAAAAACTGAGTCCCCTTTATCTCTGCTCCAAATCACATACTGCTATATTACTTGGGGCAATCCTAGCCAGCATAACAATGTGTTCTCATATTTTTCATCTCTTGGTGGCCTTTTATAGGATAATTCAAACTTTCCTTCCCTCTCTTGGTACATTGATGTTTGGTGACCCAAGAGAGGAGGGTGATTCCATTGTGTGCCACATTTATTCCATTTTGTACACCCTTAAGGTCCTAAGGAGGCCTGGGAAGTTGTCCTTAGGCGGCCTCAAGTGTGGGATCAATGTCCTAGAGTGTGCCTTGTGGTCTAGAAAAGTTACTTCCGCCACTCTCAAGTTTGCGTAGCTTTTTGAGGAAAATCCATGCAAAGGCACACTTATCAAATAAAAGTGCGCGCAAAGGCGCATTTTTTTGGTTTCTTCAGTGTGCAATTTTATTTTCATTTTAGACCTTAGATATTTTTAAATACTTTAGATTCTCTAATGTGCCTCAGCCCTGTAAATCCTTATGCCTGAAATTTAATAATGTCATGTTTGTTTGTCTGATTTTCCAGTGATAATAGTCACCCTGAAGATATGCATCCCTCAATGGAATCATCTTGTCCTAATTTTGGGTCACTATCACTCTTGGGCCAAGGGAGGGAACATGGGTTCAAAATTTTCTATATAAACAAGCCATGGGAAGAGAAAAACATGAGACATTGTTATGTTGGTAAAATTTCTACAAGAGAAACACCACATTTTATTTTTGAAGCAAAGGAACTAATATTACTAACATGTTGTCCATATTTATTCTAAGAAATCCAATAACTTAATGAGAGAAGAAGAGTCCACCATTGGAGAGTCTTCACACTAATTTTTAGAGAGAGGATAAGATTGCAAAGAGACTGAGTAAAGGGACCTCCTTGCTGAGGATATTTGAGCATCGTAGCTCAAAGGATTCTCTTCAAGTGTTTTAGTATTCTATTGTATTATTCTACCATCACCAGTCAATAAAGGGGTTATTTCTCCATTTTTATATTGACATGTTTTCTGCATTAAGTATTTTGTTTTATTTTTCTCTTTTGTTTAAGATTATGTTTCTTCATGAATTACTTCCAATATTAGTTATGTTTTTTTTGTTTAATTTTTTTCACTAATAGTGCCAACTATCTTTGTGATCCTTTGTAGGGAACAACCAATTGTTAAGGAGGTGTTATTTAGTACTCCATCGCTGAAAAAAACTAACACAACCCCATTTATGTCACTTTATGAATATCATCCATCATCAATAAAATCATATTTAAGATAAAAATATAACGTTCAAGAGGTGGAATATCACAATGAGAATAAAAAATGAGTTCTCCAACTCTTAAAGGATAACCTCACTCTAGCACAAAATCGAATGAAACAATAAGAAGATCAACATCACAGTGCAATAAGTTTTGATGTAGGTGACTGGGTGTTTTTAACGCTACAAACAAATGTCCCTTAAAGCAATCTATGAAGGATAATAAATTATCACCCAAGTATTATGGTCTTTACAAAGTGTTTCAAAATATTGGTACTATGGCATACAAATTGGAGCTACCTACATCTTCTTGAGTACACCCATTTTTCCATGTTTCATGCTTAAAGAAGGTTATCAGTGACAAGTTCCCAGTTCAAACAATTTCACTAGAACTTGATGAAGAAGGAAAAATAATATTGGAGCCTGAAGCAGTCACAGAGACAAGAACCCAACAATTATGAAATAGATCAATTTTTTGAGTTGGTTGCATAACATTCAATATGTAATATTCATAAATTAGCATGCAGCTAATTGGAATATTAATTTTTTCTCTTAACACATAGTTATATGAATAAATGAGTAGGGAGGCCCATAAATCTTTTTAGCAGCAATAAAATCCCTCTTAATGGGAAAAGGGATCATATTCATAGCTAGATAAAACACCTTCATGTGTGAACAAAGGCTAATGCATGTGAACAAGGTCAATTTTGACCAAGTCAACAAAGCTAATATGGAGGAAGTGGAATAGTAATAAAGATAATCCAGTGAGAATATGGATCAGTTTAGATAGTTAGAATAAAGCCACCTTGAGTGTGGATGAAGACATTGCATGGAGATCTAGTAAAGCTTGACCAAATCCAACAGGGCTATTATGGAGTAGTGGCACTAATGATGGGACAGCGCAGTTTTGGAGGGAGATTCATTGCATGAAGATGGAAACCCTAATGAGTGGGATCCAAGGTGAGAAGGCTCACATTTTTTATAAGGAAGAGGATGGCAGCCATATGGGGTAGCTTATGATTATGATTTTCTGATATATGGTCTGTTCAGACATATTTATTTCTCTGGTTGTTTAGCTGAGATAGAGTGTTGTTTAGCACAGGGTGTTCCTAATCGAGAATCCCACCTCTTCCATTGAGTAGCTCTTGGAGGAGTCTTGCACCATATTTTCCACTATCTAGCTTGAGGCCAAGCTTCATCTTTCTTTGATAGCGCAGATCCTGTTGAGGGTTTGTCTGTTTCAGTAAGCTGCAGCAAGTGGAGACTAGATCTTCATATCTAGGCCATTTCAGTGCCCTTTTTTAGTGGAGGAGGTTTCTACTCCATTGGGAGGACATTATTGAAGGAATTAATCTTCATTTCCATACCTAGGCTGCAGGCCAACAGTATTTTGATCCGTAGGGTGATTCAGTGCACCATTTGGAGAGCTGATTTTCTGAGTGTTGGGGATCTTCCCTTCACTTTGGAGATATTTTGGAGGAGATCATTCTATTGTTTATATCAGATCAGATCCACTTTCTAGATCTGAATATTTCCATACATCTGCAGTCTTAGATCTCATATCTACACTTTGTAGTTGTGTTTTGCTGAAAACCCCAACGAGGTTCATTAGTGCATGGATCTGATGAATTTTTATGCACATAGCAGCTCTATATATGATGTACAAATTACTATTGTTGCAGGAGTAATAAAATAACTTTTTCAGGGTATTTCCAGTTTTATTCATGGTTGCAGCCCCTCTTTTTGCATGATTTTTTAGCAATAATGGCTTGGGAGGCTTGTTTAACTAAGCTCCCATGATTTGTTTTAGATATCCTTTTGTATTTGGTTGTTATAATGTATAAATGAATGGAACCAAGAGCTAAATTTAACTTTCATTACATAAATTTCTGAAAATTGTGTTATTTATGCATGTATTACTGAGTTTCCCCATTTGGGAATATTACTGTGGTATCAGAGCATCATCTTGGCTCATCCTGTGAGTTTTCATCCAATATGATATAAGAAGAAGAAGAGAAGGAGAAAGAGATCATAATGATGGAAGGAATGAGTTTCATCTCATATATTTTCATATCTAAGCAGGACCTCACCAAGGAGGTCAAGCAAAGAAGAATGGAGAAAAGAAGTGAAACCACATTAGGGTTTCAAGATGAGGAAGGTCCATGTACTTCCTATCAGCAAAAAGAAGATCTGGTATTGCATAGAGCTCCAAAGAAACATGCTATGCCATTTTCTTTTGAATACAAGAGGCATGGAGATGGAGGAAACTTAGACCATGAGATTCTAAGTGAGTATCTTGCAGAATACAAGTCTCGGCCTAGAGCTTTCAAGGAGAATCTAACTCTCTCACAGTTCATTCAACTCAAAGATTAAAGGAGACCTTGCTGCAATCGAAGAATAAAGGGAAATAGATTTCTATTATCTACCTTTGATGGGTCATCCTCATGCACAACAAGAGCTTGGGGAAAGAGGTTGGATGCATATTTTCTGCTACATCCTATAGTAGAGAAAGAAGTTGTTGAGATTGCAGCGTTGCACCTTGAGGGTGAAGCAAACATTTGGTGGTTCAGCCATTTGAGTCATCCAAGAGTGACTGCATTTTCATATTTTACTCAAAGGTTTATCAAGAAGTTTGACAAAAAGAAATCAAAGGAGAAGAATCCTTCACCACCATTCACTGCAGGAGAACTTGCATCAAGAGAAGGAACACTTGCATCTTTGCAAAGTGGTCTTTATCTCTTGACAACTAGAGTCCCATGCACTATTATGAAGATGCATGAGGAGGAGTAGATTTGTACCAGTGCTGATGAATCCATAGAAGAGAAACCATCATCATCAGTAGTTGGGGAAGCCATCACACCAGAAGGAGGAGCCCTTGTAGCAGTACAATATGTTCCCAAAATTTACCAAGGTATGCATAAGTTTCCACTTTCTATTATTTCAACACATCTTATGGAGGATTGTGGGAATGTACCATTGTATGACCAAGGGTCAAAGTATATTGCTGATTTGGAGCAGCAGACTATCATTGCGCTTAGAAGCCTTGATTTTCTCAAGGGAGAGATATACAATCATCCTAGTATATCATTGTTGAGTTGCACACCACTCCTGGGGTTGGAGTGTAGATTCCTTGAGGATGGGATGAGTATTGTCTTGAACAATACATTGCAAAACTATGTGTTCAACATGGAGTATGATTTGAAGATAGCAAATGCACCATCATGGAGACTAAAAGCGTTGTCAATGAGCAGCAGTGATGAGTCGGGGACCCAGCCATTGTTATAGCATTCCAATGACCTTCCCATATGTATGACAGAGGAGGAGCAGATAGTTGTTGGGGGACATATTATGATGGATAACATCTCTCATGCTTGTGATGGATATTTCTTGATGAAATTTTCACATCATGATGGGAGGTTTTTTCCTACCACCTATTTGGATACTTATGGGGTCAAATTTTTCATTGAGGGGATTTCATTTCAACATCCCATGAGATGCAAAGACAGAAATATGATTTGGGAGGATGGTGTTGTGCTCAACTTAGTGTTCCTAAATTGAGGTCATAAATTATCAACCAGGGTTAATAAACTGCTGAAGTGAGGTGCACTATATGTGCCTAGGTATCTGTTTCTCACTACATTGTGTTTAGTGTTTTTATGATGTTTTTGGTTTTGTGGTTTTATGTTAAAAAGGAAAAGAACTAAATGTTGAAAATGAACAGTTGTTGTTCACACTAAAAACAGAGCAAAACCTATACTAAAGAACAGAAAATGCAAAGTTTGATAATGACTCATAGCAAGAAAATAAATCACAACATGAACTCAATAACTCATAACATAAACTCATCCAATTAATCCATTAGAAATATGTTGGAATAGCTTGAGAAAAGGACAAGTTTAGTGCAAATGAGGTTCTCCTAAGTAAACAACCATCTTACAATATTACAAAGAATCTCATCCATGGCTAGAAGTTTATTGGAACACAATTGGAAAAGATTATTTGTAGCACAATAATATTTCTACTCTGAATTAACTTGTAATGCTAAGATTAATCCATTCTGCAGCTCAACTTGTCACTACTAAGCCTCATTCGAAAGTTAGAGATTTTCTAGAATAGTTTTTGGGAAAAGGCTTATTTGTGAAATTGCAAAAGATTGTAGAACAATCAAGGCCTTAAAATGATATCACTAATTCCTGTCCATATGATGATGCATTAACAGAAAGTCAGAACAAGAGTAGTTTGTAAACAATGAAGGCCGTGAAGTCTAATTTTGACAGTTAATACAACTTAAAGAACAATGGATAACACTGAACTAGAATGAAATTGATCAAACTTGAAACACAGTGACAACAAATAAACTAGAATGCCATTAACTTAACTTAAAATACAGTGAACTGGAACTGAACTAGAATGCCACTAATCTAACTTGAAATACAGTGAACAGAGTTGAACTAGAGTGCCATTATCAAACTTGAAATATAGTGACAGAATTAAACTAGAGTGACATCTACCTCCGGAGTATTTCAACTGAACTAAAATGCAACTAATTCTATGAAATGTTTCAGCTCTGTCTCATTCGGAGTTAGTGGTTTTTTGGAATAATTTATAGAATAGGACTGGCTGCAACATGTTATGTAAATGAGCATAAAAGCATAAAATTCAACAAAACACAACAAAGCTCTAAAACACCACAGCTATGTCTCACCCAGGGTTAGTGATATTTTGGAAGAGTTTATAAGAGCAAGACTAGCTGTAACAACTGATGTAATTGAGCACAAAATCATAAAGTTTAGAGAAATGCAACTAACTCCTAAAATACTACATTTATATCCCATCCAATGTTAGTGGTATTTTGGAAGAGTTTGTAAGGATAAGACTAACTGTGGCATCCGCTGCAAGTAAGTATAAAAACACAAAGTTCAGAAAATTGATTAAACTAGGAATGAAACAAGGCTAAGTTACTTATCTAAACCATATGAACAAAGCTTCTCAGGTAGCAGGGGCCCTCTACCACCGGATTAGCACACAAATCTACTCAATATTGACTCAGCTCTTGCAATAAAGTGATGCTTCTTTCATTAAAGGAGAAATTCTTCAAAACAGAGTATTTACGGTCTTCTGAGATCTAGCAATAAAACATAAATCTAGCTAGCTGTTTCTCGGTCTCCCGAGCCATACTTATAACAAAATTACATAACTGTCTTTGAGATAAAACAGGAATAATTGTCTTTCCCAACTAAAATCAAACTAGGACTCTGGTGGTGGCCTCATACTATGATTAAGGACATCTGTACAGTCCTTGTCCTATTAGAAGTCTATCTCCTAGTTTTGGTTTCCCACGTGCATAACCACCTGTAGACTCGAGCTCAGACTTCGTGGAGAGCAAGAAATGATGGAGGAGTGATGTGGAATACGACCATATGCATTTTTCCTTGAGGTGACACCTGGAACCTGCATAAACATGAAGATAGCTGCGGAATAGGCGACTGGCTACAGAATGACTACGTTCTGTAGCCGAGTCTAGTCAAAAATTGCTACAATAACAAAATCATGAAAACATAGCAAGTTAGTCATTATATACATTCTTAAAGTAATCCTAATCAATCCTATTGATCATTTAAGCCTGTAATTGATGAGGGAAAAAGAAAATGAAGTCAAATGTGGTGGAAAAGAAGGACATCTTTGGGGCTCAACATACCCCCACTGCAAGGCTTTTGCATGTCCTCATGCAACTATTCCATGTACTCTGAGACCTCTGCTAGGACATCTAAGCCTCTTCTTCTGCTTTGTCTGAAAATCAATGGCCTTCTGGGCTTCCTTATGACTAACTTGAATCTCAAATTTGTAAGTGCCCTGCTTAACCTTTTGTTTTTCTTCTTCAATATTTCACTGGCTTTGTGCAACTTTTTCATTTGTAGAGACAGAGTGGTATTCATATCACCTTTGAGCTTAACCTGCTCCCTTAAAATTTCATTCTCATTCTTGATATGCCTATTGAGTACTTCTAACTCATATTTATCTCTTCTTAGCATATCAATTGCAGATTTTGGTGGACTAGGAGTTCTGTCTCTACTTTCTGAAGCTCTCTTCTCTAGTGTCTCAACATAATTGTAAATTTCTTGATGTGCTGGGTCTATTTCAGGAGCTCCTTCATCAAAATCCTCCTCATACTGATACTCAGGTGATCTAGCAGTAGGTGTTTCTTCATCCTCAATTTTTATGATTCCAGTTTGTCTAATCTTTGTTTTCTTTAGTATACCTCTAAGCCTGTGGCTCCGTCTCGGTTGAGATGGCCCTTCTCCTCTGTCTTTGGCATATTTTCTCATTATTCTCTCCTTCTAAAGCTGCTTCTTAATTTGAGCCAATTTCTCAGAAGTCATCTCTTCACTGTCCTCTTGTATTGATTTACCAGTTTTAGTTTCAACAGCTTTGGAAATTTCCTTTCTCCTGCTTCTTCTTATGGGTTTGCCTTTAGGTGGAGATTCCTTGGGTTTCTCAAAGTGATTCCTCACTAGAAACTCATCCCAATTATCTCCCATTTTTCGCAAATGATGTTCAATTAATATTTTGACTAAACCATGGTGATACAAGGTTGTTTCTAGAAATTGAACCCTCTTTTGAACATTTGAGGCCATTCTCTTAAAGCTATGAAGTAGGAAAAAGGGAAAATTGATTTCTTCTTCTAAGAAATGCATCATTAACCGAATATGATAAACATAGAGGGTACCAAATCTTCCTTCACAAGTTATAATTTTTTTCAAAATGAGCAACATGTTCCTCCATTTATTCTTCAGTGCAGAGCTAGGAATACCTTTCTTAAAAATGGAAACATCCATACCTGGTGCTTTGAGTATTTGCCTCCATGCCTCATTATGAAATTCCCTATTTTTGAACCACTTTTCTCCTTGCCTACGTAATTCCATTTCTTCTGCAATGAAAGCCTCTGTAATGGTGAATTTAACATCTCCTATTTCGACCTCTGCTCCATTGAAGGTCTGTGCAAAGGTTTTAGTCACCTCTTTGTGAAAACCATTGAATTTTTCTAAAAATTGCAACCACCCAGCCTGCTGTAGCATTTCTCTGATTTGTGGATAGCCTTCCAAGTACTTGGTTCCAACTGGTTCAGTTCTTACTATGAGACCCATAACTTATCTTTTCAACCTTCAAATTACTGCTCCTCTACTCACGGTGAAAATGGCTTTTAAAGAGATGTTTTTGCTCCACAGATGTTTCCTCTGTTTTACAGACCGGAATGGCTAAGAATTGGCTGCGGAACTCTGCTTACAGTGAAAATGGTTGTTTACTCCACATATGTTTCCTCTGTTTTACATATCGGAATGGCTAAGAATTGGCTGTGGAAAGAAATGATATGGATTAGTTATGAAATGAGTATAATGCGGTGAGGGTGATTCACACGGGTTAATGAGTTGAGAGTTATCACGGAAGAAAAGACCGTGGAGATGTTTCATGAGAAATTCAAAATCATCATTAAATACTTTGGTCTAGTGACGTGACTGATTAAATCACTTCAGTACTTAACCGTTAAGTTTTAAATGATGATCATATATGGCAAGATGGAAGGGATTTTGTCCAAAGTTTTTATGATAGGTTTGATAGGCATGATCAACACGACTAATTAAAATAACCTTTTTGAATCATACATGACTTAACTATGCTAAAATTTCATGATCTAGCATTATAATAATTTCATAACTTTTACCTTTGCCTTTCCTTTGATTTTTTTTCTTTTGGTTTTGATATGCCTTGTCCTCCTTTGGAAAATCATTGATCTTCAGTCCTCATAACTCCTTTGATTTTGCTTGTTGTCTTGGATATGCAGGATCAATTTGCTGCTCAATCAAGTAATTACTGGATAGTACCTTCAGGATCTCTGGCTGCAGAATGTTTGATTGGCTGCAGAATGTCTGCCTGGCTGCAGAATGTCTGACTGATTGCAGAATGTACCTGTAGAAGTCTTAAAACATGGAATGGAAAGGTTTGAAGCATGAATGGAATGTTTGTATGAAATGAGTTAAAAATGGATAATGAAGTATGGTGTAATGGAGTATGAGTGAAGTGAATAATGGAATGAAATGAATCACAATTATGAAGTGGAGTGAAGTATGGAAAATGACTTGCAACTTATGATCTGTATTATTCAATTGCAGAAATAAATCACTCTTAAAACTCTGAGATGAAAATGAGGTGGACCATGGAATGAAATGAATGAAGTATGGAGTGAAATGGAGTATGGATGAATGGAATGAAATGAAGTATGGATGAATGGAATTAAGTGAATCATAAGTGAAATATGGGTTTGCACTTATGATTTTGTAATAGCTAATTGCAGAAAAAGAACAAATTTGAAAAGCTAAAGTGTCAGAAAGATTCTGATTTTCACTCTATCTTTTCTGTATAAACATGCTAATCAGTGATTAGTTTTCATGTTTATACTTTTATTTTATTTTTATTATTTTGTTTTATTTTTTTATGCTTTTGAATTCAGAAAATTCAACTAAGTTGATGAAGAAGAAAAATTCTTCTTCATTAACTTCACATCACTGTTTTCCTGAAATCTCTTGAAAAATTCTTCTCTTGAAAGTGGCTTGTGATACAGCTTCAATCTATGACCATTTACAATAAAAGTGACCTTCTCTTCATATATTGTCCTGATTTTTATTGCTCCATTGTCAAAAATTCTTATAATTTCATATGGCCCAAGCCAATGTGTTTGGAATTTACCTTGAAAATCCTTGAACTTTAAATCAAACAAGAGAGCCCAGTCACCTTCTTTGAACTTATTTTCCTTGATGTACTTGTCATGCCATCTAGTCCTTTGCTGTTGGACTATACTTGTTTTCTGAACTGCATCTTGTCTGATCTCATCCAATTCATTAATCTTCTCCAATCTGTGCTT
Organism: Pinus albicaulis; assembly: GCA_034641835.2. Taxonomy (NCBI): domain Eukaryota; kingdom Viridiplantae; phylum Streptophyta; class Pinopsida; order Pinales; family Pinaceae; genus Pinus; species Pinus albicaulis. The sequence continues at coordinate 338,800,901 of CM076576.1, forward strand.
TTGTGCTTCTGTTAGATCAAGTCCTAGCTGAACTGCCATTTTGAAAGTTTGAATCTGAAACTCTATGGGAAACAAAACTTGATTTCCATAAACAATTTCATAAGGAGTATGGCCTGTTGTGCTCCTCCATGTAGTTCTATAAGCCCACAAGGCTTCAAGAAGCCTATCTGCCCAATCTCTTCTATGCAAATGAACAGTCTTCGTTAGGATCCCTTCAATGACCTTATTAGTAGATTCCACTTGACCATTTGCTTGTGGATGATAGGGAGTAGATTTTATGTGTCTAATTTTGTACCTCTCCATCATTTGTTCCACTAGCTTTGATGTAAATTGAGCTCCTTGATCTGTAACAATTTCCCTTGGGACACTAAAACGAGTAAAAATATCCTCAAAAAGAAAATTAACTACAGATGCTCAGTAGCATAAAGTAATGGCTTAGCCTCTACCCATTTGGTAACATAATCAGTGAAAACTAATATATATTTATTTTGTCTTGATGGAGGACTAATAGGTCCTAAAAAATCTAAATCCCATTTTTCAAAAGGTTCAATATGTACCTGAGGCTGCAATGGCATCTCACCTGAAGGAGAAGGTTTCCCTACCCTTTGGCAACTGTCACACCTTTTGACATATTCTTTAGCATCTTTGAAAAGGGATGGCCAATAATATCCTAAATGAAGGATCTTATAAGCTGTTCTTTTATCAGCAAAGTGTCCGCCACAAGGCTCATCATGACATGCCTTGAAGATCTCAGGCATCTCATCTTCCCGAACACATCTCCTAATGATAAAATCTGGACCTGTTTTGTATAACTCATTAGCAACCCATGAATATTTTGCACTATCATAAATGATCTTTCTTTTGTCTCTTGCATTCATTATTGAAGGAAATTTCCCTGAAACTAAATAATTAGCAATGTCAGCAAACCAAGGAGTTTGAGTAGAAATTGCAAAAATATGTTCATCAGGGAATTGATCTTCAACCGGAGTATTGTCTTTGATGTTTTGGAGTCTAGATAGGAAATCAGCTACTGTGTTTTGTTTTCCAGGCCTATCTCGAATGGTAATGTTGAATTCTTGTAAAAGCAATAACCATCTTATGACTCTGCCATTAGTAATTGATTTGTTCATTAGATATCTAATTGCAGAGTGATCTTTGTGAAAAAAAGTTTCATAGTCTGTTATATAGTGTCTAAATTTGTTTATGGCATGAACAACAGCTAAAAACTCTTTTTCAATTACAGTATAGTTTAACTCTGAAGGAGTCAAATTTTTACTGGTATAGTAGATGGCATAAGGAATCAGGTCTTTTTGTCCCAATACTGCTCCTAGAGCTGTATCTGAGGCATCTGTTGAAATATGAAAAGGTAACTTCAGTTAGGTCCCCTTAAAATAGGTGCTTCAGATATTTTGTTTTCAGGGTCTCAAAGGCTAACTGGAAATCAAGATTCCACTTGAATTCACGGTCTTTGGTAAGTAATTTGAAAAGTGGAGATGCTATCTTGGTGAAGTTTTCTATAAACCTTCGATAATATCCTGTGAATCCTATAAAACTCCTAACATCTTTTTGACAACTTGGAATAGATCAGTTAGAGATGACTTCAACTTTCGACTCATCAACTCTAATCCCATCCCCTGAAATGTGATGTCCTAAAACAATTCCTTCAGTAAACATCATAAAACACTTCTCATGACTAAGTGAAAGATTTGCTTCTTTACATCTCTTTAAAACTTTTTCCAAGTTTGTTAAGGCTTCTTCAAATGTGTTTCCATAGACTGTGAAATCATCCATATATACCTCTACACAATCATGTATAAGATCTGAAAAGATTCCTAGTACTGCCCTTTGAAATGTTGCGGGTGCATTGCATAGTCCAAATGGCAATACTCGGTAAGAATAGGTACCCCAAGGACAGGTAAATGTGGTTTTGTCTTGATCTTCAAGTGCTACCTGAATTTGGTTATAACCACTAAACCCATCTAGAAATGAAAAGTACTTTTTGCCAGCTAATGTATCTAACACCTGATCTATGAAAGGTAAGGGAAAATGATCTTTAAGAGTAGCTTTGTTTAATTCCCGGTAGTCAATACATACCCTCCATTTACCATTTTTCTTTGGCACAATTGCCAAAGGAGAAACCCACTAACTATCTGAAATGGGATAGATAAAGTTAACGTTTAACAATTTCTGCAATTCTTCCTTAACAATCTCCCTAAGATTTGGATTCATCTGTCTTTGAGGTTGTCTGATTGGTTTACAAGTTTCCTCTATATAGATTTGATGAGTGCAAGTCTTGGGGCTTATCCCTTTCATATCAGTGTACTCCCATGCATATGCAGAAGAATGTCTCTGTAATATCTTGACTAGCTCTTCTTGTTGAGATTTCTCTAGGTTCTTGTTTATGTTTAAAGTTTTGCCTGGAAATATCTCAATTGTAGAACTGCCAAATTTATCCATGGAATAAAGAGACATATGTCTTGATGATAAAAACTCAATGTTGGATTCTTCTTGAAATTTTTCATGTTTGTATTCCGAAGAGGATTCAAAATTTTCTAAGGTATTTAGAATTTGGCTGTCTTCACTAATTTCTGAAATTGTGAAGAGAGGTTGTATGTCTTCTTCATCCTCAATCCACTGAGTATCATCTAATTCTGTAATTGTCTTTGTTGGAGGATACAAGGTAAATTTCTTGGTTGAACTACCATCAGAGATGTACATATCACCGGATCTACAACTAATGAAAGCATCAGTTGTAGCTAACCAAGGTCTTCCTAATATAACATGATGCCCCCCTAGATTATTCTTAGGAGTTAGGATCATAAAATCCATAGGATATTCCCAAGAATCTAGGGACACTGGAATGTCTTCTATTACCCCATTAGGTTTGATCACAGATCTGTCTGCTAATTGTAATAATGTGGGTGTAAAAAGAAGATTAGGAAGTTTTAGTTTATCCATGATTTGTCTACTCATGATATTGATTGTTGCTCCTAAATCAATAAGTGTGTTTTGGATCTCAATTCCATTGATGTGAATTTTAACAACTGGATTTCCTGGGTCTAGATACTTTGGAATAGCCATCTTACCCATCATGATATCTGCTATTTTTCCTGCCAGTTGAATTTTCTTTATCTCTCTTATTCTTTTTCCTGTTTTCTTCATGCTCAACTCCTTTATTGTCTTTGCTAAGATTGGAATTTCCTTGATGGCTTGTAATAATGGGATCTTAATACAAAAATTTCTTAGCTCATCTAGGAAATCATAATTAGGCACCATAATTTTTTTTTCTACACCCCTATCAATTTGTAATCTTTCTGGAGAGGGAGGTGTAGAAGTAGATGTTAATGGCTTCTCTAATATAGGAGTTGAAATTATTGGTTCTTTTTGTTTTGATTTTTCAATGTTTGAGTCTTGGAAAGTTGTGTCCTCTTCAAGACTTTTATTTACCCGTAGAGAATCTTCCTCAGAATTATCTTTCTCTTGTATGATTATAGAAGGTTTCCTCTTTTCAAGTATTCTTCCAGACCTAAGTTGAACATCACTAAGGTCTAAAGGAGTGATCAAATAAGTTGGAAACTGTTGGCCTTCTATCATGTATGTGTTCTGAGGATTTTTATTGTTGGGGTTTGGTATGAGTTGGGCAGGCAACTGATTTGTTTTCTGAGAAAATGGTAATGGAAGTGGTTGATTTTGATGTTGTGGATTTTGAGGATTTTGTTGAGGATTTTTTTGAAAATTTTGTTGAGGAGGGAAATGTGGATATGGTGGATAGGATGGTGGATATTGGTAATACTAAGAGTATCTTCCATAGGGATTTTGTGCTCCTTGCGCCCAAGTTTGTGATTGATTTTGAAATTGGGGCCAAGGTTGCTGCCAAGAATTCCAATTTGGTGGGGGTTGATTATACAACTGATCATGAAATCCTTGTGTTTGAGGTCCTGGCCAAGGCCTCCTGGAGACAAAATTGAGAGATTTTGTGGAACTTGTAGGAGTTTCTTCTCGAAAGACAGCTTTAAGACCAGGAAGTGAAGGACAAATCTTGGTCTCATGTTTTTCTAAACAAATTACACAAGTCTCTACAACTTTTGCATCCAAAGGGCACTCTCTCAAGGCATGTTTCTTTCTACATTTGGGACAAAAGATTGCTAAGGCATCAGATTCAGCTTTTTGCTTGTTTTGTAACTTAAGGGTGTCTATTTGTTCACTAAGACTCCCTAAGATATCATATTTGAATTCATCAAGCATATGTCCTATTTCTGCCCTACTTACTGTCCCAGAAGCAGACTTACTTGCCCTTGCAAGAGCAGGGTCTCTTGGTCCTTTTACAGTTTTATATTTCCCTCTTGAAAGGTTGATACATAATTCAACTATTTCAGGTAATGTGAGCTGAGATATATCCCCTTTTCCCATCATGTTAAGGATATCTAACCATTCATCCCTAATTGTCTTCAACAAGAGAGCTTTCAAGGTGTCTTGGTCTAGGTTTTCCATTTTTGCTCTTTTAATGTTGTAGTTAAATCTCTCCAACAAATCTTCCAAATTTTCATCCTCTTTTTGTAGCATTTTAAACTCTTCCTCCTTATGGTTGACTGGCATACAGTAATCCAAATACCTTTCTAGAAATGCTTGTTTCATGTCTTCCCATGTCCTAATAGAATTGTTGATCAAACTCATAAACCACTTCAATGCTGCTCCTTTCAATGTTGAAGGAAATAATTTAAGTTTTTGAGCATCTTGTAAGTAGTCATAAGTTCTACATAGGACTTCAAATTCAAATAGGAAGGTTTTAGGATCTTCAGTTTTAAGTCCATAGAAGTTTGGAAGGACAGAGGGTGAAATGTTTTTCATAGTTGTATTGGTTTCTTCATATACTATAGGAAACCCAAAAGAGCTTCCCATTTCTCTTCTACCTCTTCCTCTACCTCCTTCTCCTTCTGCACCTCTACCTCCTTCTCCTCTACCTCTACCTCTACCCCCTCCAAATAGTGTGTGTTCTCCATTAAAAACTCCTCCTCCCCCTTCTTCTACCATAGTTGATTCTTCTGTAGAAGTTGAAAATTTTATGTCCCTAGCAGGGGTTCCTGAATCTCCTTCTAAGACAGGCTCAATGGGTAAAGTAGAAGGTCTTTCTAATGGAATATCTGATCTTAAGTTCTCTGGAAGTCTAGGATCAGTAAAGGATGGAATGTAGGTTTGAGTTGGAGGTGTGCTGGCTCTAGGTCTTGGTGAAACAAGTGGTGTTCTAGGAATCAAGCTTCTGCTTCTTATGAATCTACCCCTTGAGTCTCTTTCTCTACGCATGTCATTGTTTTTGGGAGGTAAGAAACAAGGCTACCTAGTTACACTTCCCCAGCAATGGCGCCAAAATGTAGTGCTCAACTTAGTGTTCCTAAATTGAGGTCATAAATTATCAACCAGGGTTAGTACACTGCTGAAGTGAGGTGCACTATATGTGCCTAAGTATTTGTTTCTCACTACGTTATGTTTAATGTTTTTATGATTTTTTTGGTTTTGTGGTTTTATGTTAAGAAGGAAAAGAACTAAATGTTGAAAAAGAACAGTTGTTGGTTACACTAAAAACAGAGAAAAACCTATACTAAAGAACAGAAAATGCAAAGTTTGATAATGAATCATGGCAAGAAAATAAATCACAACATGAACTCAATAACTCATAACATAAACTCATCCAATTCATTCATTAGAAATATGTTGGAATAGCTTGAGAAAAGGACAATTTTAGTGCAAATTAGGTTCTCCTAAGTAAACAACCATCTTACAATATTACAAAGAATCTCATCCATGGCTAAAAGTTTATTGGAACACAATTGGAAAAAGATTATTTGTAGCACAATAAGATTTCTACTCTGAATTAACTTGTAATGCTAAGGTTAATCCATTCTGTAGCTCCACTTTTCACTACTAAGCCTTATTCAAAAGTTAGAGATTTTTTTTAATAGTCTTTTGGGAAAAAGGCTTGTTTTGTGATATTGCAAAAGATTGCATAACAATCAAGGCCTTAAACTGATATCACTAACTCATTCCTGTCCATATGATGATGCATTAATAGAAATTCGGAACAAGATTAGTTTGTAAACAATGAAGGCCGTGAAGTCTAATTTTGACAGTTAACACAACTTAAAGAACAATGGATAACACTGAACTAGAATGCAATTGATCAAACTCAAAACACAGTGATCATAACTAAACTAAAATGCTTTTAGCCTAACTTTGAAATAAAGTGCACTGAAACTGAACTAGAATGTCACTAATCTAACTTAAAGTACAGTGAATAGAGTTAAACTAGAATGCCATTATCAAACTTGAAACACAGTGACAGAATTAAACTAGAGTGACATCTACCTCCGGAGTATTTCAACTGAACTATAATGCAACTAATTCTATGAAATGTTTCAGCTTTGTCTCATTCAGAGTTAGTGGTTTTTTGGAATAATTTATAGAACAGGACTGGTTGCAACATGTTATGTAAATGAGCATGAAAGCATAAAATTCAAAAAAACACAAAAAATATCTAAAACACCATAGCTATGTCTCACCCAGGGTTAGTGATATTTTGGAAGAGTTTATAAGAACAAGACTAGTTGTAACAACTAATGTGATTGAGCACAAAATCATAAAGTTCAGAGAAATGAAACTAACTCCTAAATACTACAGTTATATCCCATCCAATGTTAGTGGTATTTTGGAAGAGTTTGTAAGGATAAGACTAACTGTGGTATCCGCTGCAAGTAAGCATAAAAAACACAAAGTTTAGAAAATTGATTAAACTAGGAATGAAACAAGGCTAAGTTACTTATCTAAACCATATGAACAAAGCTTCTCAGGTAGCAGGGGCCCTCTACCACCGGATTAGCACGCAAATCTACTCAATATTGACTCATCTCTTGCAATAAAGTGATGCTTCTTTCATTAAAGGAGAAATTCTTCAAAACAGAGTATTTATGGTCTTCTGAGATCTAGCCACAAAACATAAATCTAGCTAGTTGTTTCTCGGTCTCCCGAGCCATAATTATAAAAAAATTACATAACTATCTTTGAGATAAAACAGTAATAATTGTCTTTCCCAACTAAAATCAAACTAGGACTCTGGTGGTGGCCTTGTATTATGATTAAGGACATCTGTACAGTCCTTGTCCTATTAGAAGTCTGTCTCCTAGTTTTGGTTTCCCATGTGCATAACCACCTGTAGACTCGAGCTCAGACTTCGTGGAGAGAAAGAAATGATGGGGGAGTGATGTGGAATATGACCATATGTGTTTTTCCTTGAGATGACACCTGGAACCTGCGTAAACATGAAGATAGCTGCGGAATAGGCGACTGGCTACAGAATGACTACGTTCTGTAGCCGAGTCTAGTCAAAAATTGCTACAATAAAAAAATCATGAAAACATAGCAAGTTAGTCATTATATACATTCTTAAAGTAATCCTAATCAATCATATTGATCATTTAAGCCTGTAATTGATGAGGGACAAAGAAAATTAAGTGAAATGTGGTGGAAAAGAAGGACATCTTTGGGGCTCAACAGATGGTATTCTCCATTGGAGGAATGCCACTTTCAAACATGATGATAGACACTCACCATGGGTTGGATGGGTGATTTTGATGAGCATGAGGCTGGAAAGCCACTTGCAGATTTATGATACCGGGCAGCAAGAGGCAAGACTGTGTTGGTTACTCTTGAAAGAGTTTGGTCATCTTGTGACACACTCTATTTCAAAGAGTTTTTTGGTGGATGGAACTCGGCATGGCACTTACATCATATGACAACAAGGATTTTGGGTGTATTGGGGTGATGTGATATCTTTCATATCAACTATCATGTTGTTACTCCATGATTTATATGGTGATGGTGTGGGGAGGCAACAAGAGTTGTTGTTTCTTTTGTTGTTCTTGAGAGAGTATGGGTTGGACTTCTCCCATATTTTACATGATGTTGCAGGAGTAGGAGATGGCACTATCATGGTGCAAAGGGGCTAATCCTTAGCCGTGGAGGATTAGGAGGTACTTCCACTTTGGAAGGAATTTCCCACATATGGCAGCATTATGATTGATGGCTTTGACATGTGGTATGTCAAAGAATGGAGCTATGAGATGACAGGAGCCTTATTACCAAGGCCAACAGCGTTGTCACTTGGGAGCCTTAGTTTATTGATGGAGTGTCCCCAGGATCACTTCACATATGATGCACTTGATGGGCAAGAAGGAGATGAGAGTGATGGAGTAGTGGGTGTACAAATCTATTACCATAATATGGTCTTCTTGACTTGGATTTCCAAGCATAAGAAGAAAGATCTACATGCAGCACATAGTTCATTTCTCTTCATGGGACTATATCATGCCACTATGGAGGGCTCACTCATGGATCTTATTATCATATTACTCTCATTATATGGTAAGAATTATTTTTATGCAATTATTGATTATCTAACACAGTATTTGCATTCTCTTACCATTCTTATATAGTGCATTGCTCCACAAGAGGGAAAGCCTCTATTTTAGCTTCATGGTCATTTTGGGACTAACATCTATGATGGACAGAGCCATTTCTTGTATGTATTTGGGCAATTTTTGTACTATTTCCTATATGCTCAGTTGATATACAATGTCATTTACTATTTACTAGTAGATGAGATAACATGAACAACTAGAAAATTGTTTGAAGACAACTTGCCATATCACATTCTGAAACTGCAGTGGGAGAAACTGCGCTGTGATTACTTGAGAAACTGTTGGTACCTTCTAGCACTATGTAAAACCTTCATTAATTCTCTTATTTTTATTCCATATGATGATAATTTCATATTCATTTTGTGTGGGATGATTTTGGCAAGAACCAAAGAGTGGAATTTTGAGGACCCTATTTCCTTTTTTCTCCATAAAGGCAACATTATTGTAGCCCATGTTCAGTAGCAGCTCTACACTTATTATAAGTGGAGAGAGAGATAGTGTGGGATGGAAATTTTGGTCCATCATATTCAGCTATGCAGCCCACCTTCTTTGCAGGAGCCTAAGGTGGAGGAGATGTTTCAAGAGTTACCATGTTGGAGGGTGACTCACTTTGTGTGGATGATAGCTTGGGGATGGAGGCTTCACATGGTAATGATGATTCCCAATATATTTCAGATTCCATGCCTCAAGGAGGCCTCTAGGCCGCATATATTTTTTTCCATGGATACCCCACTTTTCCATGATAAGAGCCATTTGGAATTTTCACCAAAGGCATCCTTTTACACATGGGAGGAACAACTTGAGGGCATATTGATGAGAAAGCATCTTGTTCTTTGGAGGAACTTAACACTTTAGGATGCTAAAAGAGGAAGATGAGAGGCTTTTCAGTTCTATCCTTGCAGTTTCTTGATGACAAGCAACATTTGGGAGGGGAGGACTGTAATATTCCTAAATTAGCATGCAGCTGATTGGAATATTATTTTTTTCTCTTAACACATAGATGATTAAATGGGTAGGGAGGCCCATAAATATTTTTAGCAGCAATAAAATCCCTCTTAATGGGAAAAGAGATCATATTCATAGCTGGATAAAACACCTTCATGTGTGAACAAAGGCTAATGCATGTGGACAAGGTCAAGTTTGACCAAGTCAACAAAGCTAGTATGGAGGAAGTGGAATAGTATTGAAGATAACCCAGTGAGAATATGGATCAGTTTAGATAGTTAGAATAAAGCCACCTTGAGTGTGGAAGAAGACATTGAATGGATATCCAATCAAGGTTGACCAAATCCAACAGCGTTGTTATGGAGGAGTGGCACTAATGATGGGACAACGCAGTTTTGGAGGTAGATTCATTGCATGAAGATGAAAACCCTAATGTGTGGGACCCAAGGTGAGAAGGATCACATTGTTTATAAGGAAGAGGATGACAGCCATATGGGGTTAGCTTATGCTTATGATTTTCTGATATATGGTTTGTTCAGACATATTTCTTTCTCTAGTTGTTTAGCTGAGATAGAGTGTTGTTTAGCACAGGGTGTTCCTGATCGGGAATCCCACCTCTTCCATTGAGTAGCTCTTGAAGGATTCTTGCACCATATTGTCCACTATTTGGCTTGATGCTAAACTTCATATTCCTTTGACAACGCAGATCCTGTTAAGGGTTTGTCTGTTTCGGTAAGTTGCAGCAAGTGGAGACTAGATCTTCAGATCTAGGCCATTTCAGTGCCCTTTTTCAGTGGAGGAGGTTTCTACTCCATTGGGAGAACAATATTGAAGGAATTGAGCTTCATTTACATATATTGGCTATAGTCCAGCTATATTTTGATCCCTAAAATTCATAAGAGGTCCAAATCTGCGTAATTTCTGAAGGAGCAGTTGCAGGGTGATTCAGTGCACCATTTGGAGAGCTGATTTTTTGAGTGTTGGGGATCTACCCTTCACTTTGCAGATATTTTAGAGGAGATCATTATATTTTTTATATCATATCATATCCAATTTCTAGATCTGAATATTTCCATATATATGCAGTCTTACATCTCAAATCTACACTTTGTATATGGTGTTTTGCTGAAAACCCCAAGGGGGTTCATTAGAGGAGCCTATATAGTGCATGGATCTAATATAGATCTTACTTTTAATGCACATAGAAGACCCAGATCTGATGTACAACTTACTGCTGTTGTAGGAGTAATAAAATAATGCTGTCAAGCTATTTCCATTTTTATTCATGGTTGTAGCCCCTCCTTTTGCATGATTTTTGAGCAATAATGGCTTGGGAGGCTTGTTTAACTAAGCTTCCATGATTTGTTTCAGATATCCTTTTGTATTTGGTTGTTATAATGTATAAATGAATGGAACCAAGAGCTGAATTTAACTTTCATTTCATAAATTTCTGAAAATTGTGTTATTTATGCATGTATTTCTGAGTTTCCCCATTTGGGAATATTACACAATATGTTTGTCTTGCGGATTTCAAACGCGGTCACTTGTGGAAACCTTTGAGGAAGGGTAGTCTAGGATGAAAAATATTTGATGTAGATACTTCTATCTCCTCAATCTCCTTATCTAAAAAACTCATCATAGTTACATAAAAACTAAGTCCTGGCCCCTTATAAAAAAATTTCCCAGCCCTTCCATTTGTATTATTTTTATACAGTCATTATACGACGTCTTAATATATAACCCAGATTATCCCTACAATTTCAGTATAATCAGAATCACTCATAAAAAAAGTGTGCAATCAACAGAGAAATTAAGATGTGTTTACGCATGGATCACAGGGAATGATGCAAGAGCATTAGGCAAAGAGGAAATACCTTGTATTTTATTAAAACTTAGGGGTTTTTAAGTTTTTAGAGGGGCTAGATTTTTATGGATGATTTGAGTGGGTTTTAAGTATTTTTAATTAAATATTGTAAATAATTCTCAAATGTTTGAGAATATGAGAAGGATTTGATCAGTTGAGGATGTAAAGGGATGAGAGATTTTTCTAAATATTAATTTAGAAATTAGTTTCATTAATTATGGGTGAAAGAGGATCCTTAGGGATTCAAGAGTGATTTTAGGATTTTGTTGAGAAGTTGAACGGATTGAACTTAAATTAGATCATTCTAAATTGTATAAATTATCAAGCCTCAAAGGCATTGAAAATCAGAGAGTGTGAGGAGAGAAATAGAGTAGAGAGCAGGGGTTTCTACTTAGAAGCCTTCGGGCAGATTGTAAAAGGGCCAATGATTTGGAAATCAGGCCAAGGAAGGAGATTGTTATGTAAGTATTGTGTGTATTAATACAGAATTTGATTTCTGAAGTTTATGCCATTATTGAATTTATGTGTTCAATATATGAAGAGATGATTCGATATGCTTGAATCCACATCGATTTTGTGTGAAACCCACAATACATAATCTTTGAATGTAGAAGGTGTTGAATCTCTGTGTGAATGGTTGTATTCCAATACATTTGTGTATGTGGTTTTGTATTGAACCAGTGTATAAGGCTCTGTTCTTTTGGATTTCATTTTCTATTAACATAAATCTATGGCAAGATTCGTTGTGTGGAATCGGAGGAGATTCGATTTTATAAATCAATGTCAATTTTTATATTATAAACCCAATCTAGAATCGTTGAGTTTGAATGTTGAATGTGCTATTATTATGTGCAAAAGTTTCAATAGGCATTAATGAAGTTTGATGAAGAAACGCTAGGTTGGCATCAAATTGTTGAAATATACATTGATCTGTTTGGTGAGTCGGTTTCTGTGCAATCGATTCACAATATTCCAGATGGAGGAGACAAGATTTAAAGGGTTCGATTTCTGTATATAAGCTATCCTACAGTAAATTGACATCTGCAATTGCACAAAAGGGACGCAGGTCAACATTGAGCCTGGCAAGGTCGTTGAATTGCAACGTTGAAGAATTTCAGAAGTATAGTCTGTCAAAGTCGTGAATTGCAGCGTTGAGGAAATTTGCGTTAAGTATCTGTGTGAAGACTTTGTGTATAAAGTCGACGAAGCAATGGAAGAAGGCGCAGTACCCTGTAGATGTTTTTCGTTCATGAATTGTCTTTGTAGAGTTAAAATCACTACAGAATGGGAATGTGAATTCCAATGGAAAGTTACAGCGTTGGAATGGTAAGGACGCAAAGTCTAATTGATATTTGTGTGAATTGAATGAATCTAAAGTTCATTGCAATCGAACGTGGTTAATTACAGCTTCTGATCTTGAATTGGTGGAGAACTATATTAGAAACACTGTTGGTTGAGTCGATGCCGTCAAGTGCAATTCTAATTCCAATATAAACACAAATTGAAGCCGAGTCATAAAGTTAAATCAGGATAGACGTACTTGACAGAGGCGATTTGATTCTAGTTTGAATCGAATTAGAGGTTTTTTGGAACCCAGCTCCAATGCGTTTAGAAATTATGGTTTTCTTGAGATGCTATATTTTCCGGATCGCTAAAGTTTGAGCACGATGAATATCCATCGTTGGATGGACAGGTATGCAATGTTGGCATTCGATTTCTAATAAAAAATCCAAGCTTTATATAAATTACCATTGCCATGAGCTTGGTAAGTTAAACAATGAAGGGCGCATATATAATTGAAACATTGGTTGACTAATTGAATTAGTATGAGACAAAATGTCCCATGAACTTTAAAAAGAGATCAGATCAGGTATCAATATATGGTTTTGACTATAAGCACAACAACAAAAATAAACTTCACATGTGGGTTTGTGTTGGTTTAATATGGGGGTTTAACTTCATATTTGGTTTTCAAAATCTTAATGAAAAGGTAAGGAACTTTCAATTGAAGTTAAGGTTGAAATAGCTTCCGCAAGTGATATTGAAATCTGTGTGTTTAAATTTAAGCAGAGATCAACAAAAGATTCCACATTATTATTGTGAGTTTGCCCAGATGGGGAATTTTATTGGAATATAAATGTGAAGTGAAAAATTTATATGCACATCGGGAGTAAATATGTGGGTTGGCAGGGTTAGCCCTACATCAGGGAATCTATTTGAACAAGTATGCAACTTGTATGAATAAATACAAGTGTGCCATCCTCCCATATCCATGAAAAGTGGATTGAATGGCCCAATTTTGGCTTTAAAAAAACTTATAAAACCTCCTAGGTTAAAAATTTTCTAATATAAAAAATGTTTACTTGGCATTTAACAATATTAATCCTAATATGCTTAACGTATCCTACACTTTAAGGAACCAACTCCTTCATTAAAAGTTTTGGCCTTCTCGGTCAATTTAGTTTAACCAATGTGCATGCATGATACTCCCATGGAACAAATTATTCACGATATCCTAATCATGAGTATTTTGTCATTTAAGTCCTCCTAGATCCAAAATCTTATGTTGTGGCTTTCCATTTTTCATATTTTCATGTTGTTTCTCTATTACTTCCTGCAACCATCTAGGATCCCAGCTTGATTTTGTCTCTATGTAGCCTCTTTACTCCAACTTTCATTCCTAATCATTTTCACATAGCTGCAGTGATTATTGTTTCTCATCCACTTGGGATTCCTTGTCATTAATATTCATCCTCTCACTTTTTCTTGTTTTTTATTGTTTTCTCCTTCAATTGGACATATTACTCCTTGACAAAACATTTGGAACTTACAACAATGGTTTCTTAAGGTTCCAAAATATTCAAAAATATGATCCATGCATCATCCTCTATAAACTGATATGTTTTGTGCTTCTATCATCATCTACTATCTCCAAAATTCTTCCTTTATTTTATCATGTGAAAAAATCCGCATTTCCTCTATTTCCTAATTTGTAAAAGTTACAATACATGTTTCCTCTACCGCCTCTTTTATCCATTTGTTCACTATTCCCAGTGAAATTGTCTTATCCTTGAATACATTTCCCCCCTCACTTGGTATGAAAATATAAATCCATTTCTTTATATATTTCCCTATTTTTGTAAAAAAAATCTCCTAAACCCTTGAAACTTTCCAACGGTTCATTATTTATTCTGTCTTCAAATATTGCACTTTCCCAAGAATTTCTTTGGTATTCACTTCCTCTTGAGCTTGACGACAATTTTTCTTACATGATTCAACTTCAAAGTTCTTGAAATCATCCTCTATTTCAACATATCCTATGTAATAACTGTAGAAACTCTCATTCCTTCATTCCAAGCCTCATATTCTTGGCTAAAGAAGAGTGATTGACAATAAGATTTTTTTTCATGTTTCAATTTTACTTTTCTAGAAATCCTCCTCTATTTCAACATGTCCTATGTAATAATTGTAGAAACTCGCATTCCTTCATTCCAAGCCTCATCTTCTTGGCTAAATAAGAGTGGTTGATTACTTCCATTTACAAGAAACCTATTTTTATATCCATCTACATAAGTAAGCATATCTCCAAAAAAATTATGAAAAATAAATTTAAAATTTAAAATTTTAGAATTCCTAATCAAATTGTACTTTTCACTCATCTATTTCTTCAATTTCCTTTGATGTTCACGTTGTTGATGTGCACAAGACACAATAAATTTTTCAAGTTCTTCCACGGTTATCTTTTCCTCTATAGTTGCATTGGTGTTGTTTTGTATCAACCATTTTCAAATTGACTCATTTCCAAGCCAAATGACTTTCCTTATTTCTTATTTCCTTTGAAATTATTTTTAGTTATCTTTGACCTTTCTTTCTTGTTCCGATGTCATGTTCAACCTACCTCTTTGATACTTTTCACTTGGTAAAACATTCTTTTCTTCATCAAACCAAAAATTGAATTGGTTTTTTCATATAATCCGCTTATCATATCTCTTATCACCTTCGAGCATCCTTTTCCATTCAACTTTCAACCTCCCAATAATGTTATATGCAAGAGCTATAAAATTTCTCTTCCATTCACAAATTTTCAAAATATTTGGTTGCCTCAAAAATCCATCATATGAATCCTCCCGTTGTTTTACTTTCCTCCAAGAAATTCTCCATCCTTTGTTTACTAAATCTTTATGTTGACTTAATGTTTCCTCAAATTAACAAGTCTTAAAATCTTAGAATCCATCTTGTTCCACTATAGAGGATTCTCTCTTATAACCTTATTATTTTCTTCAAGAAGAATCCCTCAATCAGTTCCTATCAGCATATATACATATTTATTAAAAAAAATGGAATCTACTAATTGTAAATTCATCAGCTCAATATCTTCATATTTAGTTTTAGGTTGTAGTAATAATTCTTCCAGAAACCATGGTTCTTCACTTAAATCCTCAGACATTTCCTCTGAGTATTTCTTTTCATTTCCATTTTTACATTCTCAGATTCCAATATATCTCATTATTCCTATTCAATATCTTTGACAAATGTATAATTCCTTATCTCATCATATACATAAGCTCCTTCTTCATCTTCCACAACTTCCTGACTATGTTGGACATCACCATCAATGTTCCATAGAAACACTTCATGTTGTGCATCAATCTTGTCACTACTTCAATCCATTCTTCATTTTTCATAATTGTACCCACAACTCACCCTTGTTTCTTTGTGGGTTTTACAAGACACAGATGTCTCTTCTTCCTCCGTAACAAGCTCTTTGTTGTCTTCTCACCTTTTAATTTTTATAGCCTCCTCTACACTCTCTGAAATACCTTGATATGAGTTCTTATAGCCAACTCTTCCTTCAACATATTCAAATGGATTGAGTTCACAAATATGCAACACATGTGTTCTCCTCTCTCTTCCCAATTTCCATTTTTTTCTAATATGTGATAATATCCACTCAAAAATAATCAAATACGCTCTTAACAAAATAATATACAGCACACCAACTATACCTATGAGTTTACTCTTACCTTTACAAACTTGAAGAGTTTCATCCATAACTCTTTGATAGACTTCTTTAACATTGTATTTATGAATCAATTTTGAATTTCCTTATTTTATGATAGCTCTCTGAGACTATCTATCTTCAAATTTTGCTAACCCTTGTTGTTATCCATAAGCAAAAAAAAAAAATTGTGAAAATTGTGTTTTTTCCACCATCTCTAATATTTGTTCAGCTCCAATGTACTTGGTACCTGCAAATACACACACACACACATAAATAATTAAAATTAAATCCATTAAACTCTTCAGTCTCTAAAGATGCCTCTAGCATCCTTATCTTTCATTTAACTAAGGAAATAATTGTCATCCTCTCCAAGGATTGATCCTTTCTCTGTTTCACAAATGTATTATCTCATCTTGTACTCAGTTGCCATGAATTATTCCTCAGTATTAATTCTTTGTATTAACTCCTTATCAAATAATTCCTTGATATTCCACTGGACCCATTTTCATACACAAAATCATTGTCTCAATTATTTTATGATTTAATTATATGCTAACTTTTTAATGTTGTTCAGTTCTGTCCTCATCTCATCCATCTCTTTTTCAAACTTTGCATCGCTCATTCTCTTATTTTTTTCCAAATTTTTTGGAAACCACGTTCTTATTTTTGTGGCTTACTTCTAAAATATTCCTTTGACTATTCATAGTCATATCCATCATCTCTTTTGTGAGATCCTCCATGTCTACTATGAGTTGTAACCATGCCTTCTCCTTGTAGTCAGTCTCCAACTCTGCTACTCAATACCTCATCAAGCATTTCTCCTGAGCTTGATCTTTTGTTAATCATTGGTTTTGTCTCCTAGAACCTCATTATTTAGTACTCCTTTCTCTTCTCTAGCTTCCACAATATTCTCACACTCTTATTCTCCTCATAACTTATATTTTCCCTTCACTTTCAGTATCAAGTTGAAATCTTCTTACAAAATTCCTTGTTGCAACTTCCTCTATTGCAATCTTTTACTTTGAGAGGTTTTACTTGCTCTTTTCCTCCTCTATCATAGCTTCTTAGATGAATTTTTTGCTACCTACTTTAACACTTTCCTTTAGATTATTTTAAAAAAAAATACTCATTAATTTTCATCCAATATCTTCAATCACTAATACAATTCCCCATTCCTCCTTGTTGTTACAAATCTATTGTTTATAATTTTTCATGTTCGTCAATCCTATTTCAAAAAGAATCAACACATAATCCACATCACTTGTTTCGATCTACACAAAAATGCATGCTTTCTCTACTTCTATAATCCACACTCTACAATAAAAATAATAAACTTGTTCTACAACCTTCACACCGTTAGATATAATTTTGCATGCATTAGCTTGAATTAACAAATTTGGTAAATTATTGCTACGAAAAATTTCTTCAACCTCTATATAAATCAATTAAGCAAGTTATCCTACTCTGATACCACTAATGGTGATGGCTTGGGGCTTTAATTTAAAATATATATACATACTCAGTCAAATTTGTACTTAGACCCCAAAATCCAATACAAAACCACCATAGAAAAGATGTAGGACCAAGTCCCAACCCGTACATATATTATAATATAAAATATCTAAGTGGGAGAGTTTCTTTTATAAAACCATCTAATTCAAGCTATGCATATATGTAGCAAGCGTCAAGGGAGGAGTCACTTTGAAACCAATGGGTTCAAAAATTATGATATATATATATATATATATATATATATATATATATATATATATATATATATATATATATATATATATATATATATATATATATATATAATGGGAATAAGGGAGGATATCCTACCAAATCCTACTTCTATAGGTCCTAGATTTAAGAACCACCATACCCCAAATGAATATAACATACAAACATGTGATTAGTTTATCTATAACACCTATGCTTTTGAATGTGGCTATATGACAATAACTTTAGCCCCCGAAAATTTTTACTTGATGCGCAACTTTCCAACCTTTAAAAATTTTGGGATGGATTACTTGTGGGATGGAGATTCCCTTCAACCAATTGTTGGACTCGCCATTATCAAGGTCAATTGACAATATGTGTTGCTTTTGAATCTTCCATTATCACTAGAGTGATAGTGTAAAAGGTATATACAATCACTGGAATGACCATTGTAATAGATCGCAAACCCTGGTGATTTTTAACCCAAGCCACTTGTGCCTCCTTTTTAAATTTCCAAGATAAAATTTCCAGGATAGCAATTTTATCCTCTCTTGCTTATCCTAAAAAGTCTAACCCGACCATAAAACTCTACCCCAACACTTTGACTTTTCTTATTTTTCCAAACCTTTAGGAACAAAAAATGTTTGTGACACTTAACAAACTCACCTCTCATCCTTTGTTGTCAATATGTCTGTCTTGGAAATTTTGAATACAATCACTTATGGAAACCTCTAGGGAAGGCTAGTCCAAAACAAAAAATATTTGATGTAGATAGTTCTATCTCCTTGATCCTGTTATGTAACAGAACACTCATAGTTACATAAAAATTAAGTATTATCCCATTCTACGCTATGTTCTCATCCCTTCCATTCATATTCTTTTTATATAGGGATTATATAGTGTCTTAATATACACCCTAGAGTATCCCTACAATTTCAGTCTAATCAAACTCTATCATAGAACAAAACACATAATCAATAGAGAAATTAAATTTGTTTATACATGGATCATAAGGAATCGATTCAAACAATTTTGTAAGTTTTTACACTAAAATCCATCTCACCCTCTCTATATTTTATTAAATTCAAACATGAATAAATACAAGAATGGAATCCTTCCAAATCCATGAAAAGTGGATTGCAATTCCCAATTTTGTCTTCAAACAAACCTCTTGAATCTCCTAGGTTGACAATTTTCTAATATTAAAAAGTTTTACATGGAATTTAACAATATTAATCCTAATATGCCTAGAAAGTCCCACACATTGAGAAATCAACAACTCTAGTAAAATTTTTGACCTTCTCGATCATTTTCGTTTAATCGATGAGCTTCCTGCATCAAATTTTGTGGGCCTATTTAAATTTGTTTCTATATTCTCCCATAATGTAGTCCAAACAACACTAACAAATCTTGTGTCATTGTATAAAATAATGTTCCTTGGTATCCCAAAGTGTACCCAAACATGTCCAAAGAAAAAATATGTTTTCTCTTTCTTGCTTATGGTCCTTTTATAAGGCATCAAAAAACACATCTTGTTGAACCTATCGACTACCACAAACAAGTAGAACAAGTATCCATGTATCTGTTATTACGAAAAAATGATCATCTAGCCATTTCTAATTAGGCAAATCGAAATACACCACGTGAGTTTAATTTTACCATAGTAAAATCACTTTCACTATAAGAAATAATTTAATAAATCACTTTTATTAAGTCATTTTCGATTAAAACCCATGAGAATAATTAAATAAACCATTATTTATTTATTTTCACTAGGAATAGTTATTAAATCATTATTTAATAAATATTCATTGTCACATTTGACTAGATCACGTAGGAATAATAAAATAAATCATTATTTTTTATTATTCCTTATTTCCATATTTGAAATAATTATTAAATCATTATTTAATAATTATTCCATTTTCACACATTTCTTAACATTCGCGAAATAATTAGTAAATCATTTGTTTCATAATTATTTCTAAATAAAGGTATTTAACCATTTTAAATATCTTTTCCCTCTCCAAAAATATAATAAAGTATTCCAAGAAATTAGATCTATATTTTGTTCAATAATATTTTATTATTCTTAATTTTCAAGATACCCAATACTTTGCTATAAAGAAGAGGATTTTTCATCCATTTCTCACCATGATCATTATCCTTGTCACCATTATCGTCACATACGATTCGAGCTCCCATTTTCGATTTTTGCATTGTCTGGGTTTCACACATTTGAGAGAGAGAGGAATATCTAAATTCTAAAGTGATGAAGACATCAAAGGATCCATCCCATTGAGGGTGTCTTACAACCCTTTGTAAATCTCATTCACTAGGTGTATTAATATAATTATTTTCTTTCAAAAGATTTCCCAAGATTGGGACATTTTTACATCGATTTTTAGATCTGTTGTTTGTGCTTTTAGATTCGCATACATCCATTGTTTGTGCAAGTTTTCTCACATATTTTTTGCAGATCTGAAGTATAAGTAGCCAAAACTGTTGTTAGAGTCACTAGTCACTCATGAATTGAGTGAGATATTTTCGATACACCTTCCAAGAAATTTCATACTAACAAATGGCGACTCCACTATTATAACAACTTCAGTTTCCTAGGTGACTTTTGCTTCAGAAATTTCAGGGTTTTCTACAACAATTTTTATCTTCTTTTTTCTATTTATATATTTATCTCCATTATTCTATCAAATTTCTGGTTATTGGTGGTTTTCTGGTGTTTTCCGCAGGTCAAAAGTACCATTCGAGAAATTGATCAGGTGCTCAGTGTAAAATCTCAAAACTTAAAGTGCTTGAAATCAATTGGAAATTGAATGACAACGAAGAGCTCGTCGCTAGGAATCTAGTGAAATTTGTTTCGTCAAAATCGAAGTCCAGATGAAGAAGATAGAGATTGTTGCTTGTTTTCCTAAAAAGCTAAAAAAATTGTAGAACAAGACATAATGGTGACATGATAGCCCAGTCAGCAGAAAAGGAATATTCTGGGAATATTCAATCATTTTTGCCCAATGACAATGTGACAAGTGTCACTACAGGATTCGCCGGAAAGGTTTGAAGGTGAAATTTTTTTAATGTGTTTCCTAAGGTTGAATTTGAATTTTTTTATGGTTGGATAGTCCAACCAGAGGCTGACACATGGTGCAGTCAGGGGCCGCCATGTGCCCCCTCTAGTGGACCAAAGCATGGTCAAATTGCAATTTTATAACATATAGTTGTCGAAATTTTATTTAACAAGGAGCGAAATGTCATATGGTTCTAAAGTTTGAATTATATATTTCAAAGGTTGGACATATAATTTACATGGCACATTTTAATAAGTTCAAATATTAAAAAGGTCTGAAATATCACATATTACAAAGTCCGAAGGCCGAATGAAAAGTTCAAAGTCTGAAGGTGTTATAAATAATGTATTTGGCACATACATTAAAGGTTGGATTAAAGTTTCGGGTGGTAAAATTATGCACACACGAAGGGTGGAGGTCAGGTCTCGACCCCACAACCTCCCCAAAGCGAACATGCCCTCAACACCAACAGACCATGACATGTTTCTTAACATGTATTGGCCTCAGATTTTATTTATATTCAAGTGTTTTGACTTGCGGGGGAACGGATGGGGCCAGCCCCCTCCCTAGAGGACCATTCTCCATAACCAATGGCGGGCAGAGTTAATATTTAAGATTGTGGATTAAATGTTAATGGGGTTTATTAACCCATAACGCAATGTTAAATGCACTTATCACATAATTAATTCCAGATTATGATAACGTGCCTGATTAGCGGTAAACAGAGATTATCCATAATTAAACTCTGCTTATATTTAATTTAATTGGAGTTTAAGATGGTGGTTAATTCAGCAAAACCGCAAATTTTGGTGCTGCCCCAAATTTGGCGGCCTTAACTGGAGTCATCTCCAGTTTTAGTGGAGATTTCCTAGGCCATATTTTTTGCAAAATTTGACCAAATTTGGAGCAAGAAGAGTCATTTCTGAATGATTTGGACATTCTGAACACATTGAAGTAGGTTTCAGGATTAGTGGGTGAATGTAAACTACACCTTTTTCACATTTGATATAATACAGAGGCTCAATCCATGGAAGCTGGACCAAGGAGATGTACCCCAGAAGGGGTGAAATCCTTCATCAAAACATTGTGTTAATGGATCATTGTGATGGTTTTGATGTATATGTTAT